>ML351872.1:0-96600 GCA_005239505.1 Nicotiana paniculata
AATGGTCTAACAATGAATTAGGATTAGAAAACATTACCTATGATCCTTCTCTTCAAAACCCACAGAAAATAGCCAATTCTCGAGTTCTCAAACGATTTTTAGAATTACGAAATAAACCCTCGGATTTATGAAATAAACACACAGGGATCTCGCACCTGCGGTCCCGATCACCGCACCTGCGGTACCGCATCTGCGGAAAAAGCATCGCAGGTGCGGAATTCACTTAAGTCCACTAGGGCCGCACCTGCGGTCGTTTGGTCGCGCATGCGGTTTTGCACCTGCGGAACTCAACTCGCACCTGCGACCACTGGCCAAATCCCTCGCCATCGCACCTGCGATCAGCCCTACCGTGCCTGCGTGTCTGCACCTGCGGAAAAACCTTCGCAGGTGCGAAAACACCAGAAGAGGTCTGGTTCAGCCATTTGATAAGTCCCAAATTCTCCCGTTAAGCATCCGAAACAACCCTGAGGTCCCCGGGGACCTCAACCAAAACCACCAACCGACCCTAATACCTTATTCGAACTAGGTCGAGCCTTAAAAAAATGTCTCATAACATCAAAATCATCGATTATGCATAGATTCAGGCCTAGGAACTTAGGAAAATTCTAGGATTCACATCTGACGCCGAAACACGTCTAAACCCATCCAAATGACCTCAAATTTTGCACACACGTCCCAAATGACATGACGGAACTATTACAACTTCCGGAATTCCATTCCGACCCTCGGATCAAAAACTCACTAACGAACTGGAAACTTTAAAAATTCAAGCTTCGGCATTGCAAGCCTAAATGAGCTACGGACTTCCAAAATGCGTTCCGAACACGCTCCCCACCCCGAAATGACCTAACGGGGCTAACAGAACCATCGGATTTCCATTCCGAGGACGTCTTCTCACTGTTTCGACTATGGGAAACTTTCCAACACCTAAGCTCCTATTTAGGGACTAAGTGTCCCGAAACTCAAAATCGAATGTCCCGGCAATTCAATTTAGCAGAAATAGACTTGGGGAAAATAGTTAATAAGGGGTCGGGGCATAAATTCTTATAACGACCAGCCGGGTCGTTACATCTAGCTCTGTCACGTGCCCTTCCTCGGCTCCGACCTCTCGCGGCTCTAGCAGGGAGCGCCAATGTCTGCTCAGCTGATCCGGTAGCGCGTGTCCTCACCATATGTGAGAGAATAGAGATATAAATGCTCACACTTCAAAATCAACAAATCTGTACGACAAGAATTAAAGAAGTGGAAATTTTTCCCTAATAGTTTAGTAGCCTATCGTAGATAAGTACAGACGTCTCCGTACCGATCCGCAATACTCTACTAAAATCGTTTGTGACTCGTATAACATATGAACCTAGAGTTGTGATACCAACTTGTCACGACCCAAAATCCCACCACAGGCGTTGTGATGGAACTTAGTCTCTAAGACTGGATAAGCCGATTACAATAACAACTTACGCCTTTTTTTTACAAGGATAATTTGCAATGGTGTTTAATAAAAGTACCGAAACAAAAGCACAATAAGACTACGCGGCAATAATCATAGCAACCTCCCAAGACAAAGAATACAGAGTCACGAACTCTAACTGAATACATAGAAAGATCTCAGAAATTTAAATACAATACTGTTCATATACAACTGACAATACAAGAAAGGAAAAGATTCCAAGGGACTGCGACGACCAAGCGACTCTACCTCGAATCCTTGCGATCAACAAACTTAACTCTGCCCGAGTCCGATATCTCCAACACATGGTTCTGTACAAAAAGATGCAGAAGTGTAGTATGAGGACAGCACAGTCAGTACCCAGTAAGTATCAAGACTAACCTCAGAGAAGTAGTGATGAAGTACAGTCAAAACCCTCACTAGTTAAATAACCTGATGCAATATAACAGTAAACGACTAAATAAAAAGCAGGAATCAATAAATAGAAACAAACCCAACATGTGCATATAGGCAGTAAAGCAATGCGAATACTGGGAAAACATCATTTAAACCAAATAAAGAACACAAAGGATAACCAATTAATCAAGCTGTCTAACACAAGTTTTTCACAACAAAGTCTCTTTGTGGTATCTCATCTCATAGTCACAAATCACGGGTCTCAATCCACTATCATATTCTCAGGAACCTCGTGCCCATATCTCAATCATAACTGCACGGATAACTCACATGCCAACAATATCAATATAAGGATTCGCACAGACAGCTCACGTTCTACACATACAACTCACGTGCCAATAACATAATCATCATATACCTACGGCACCTTGATAACTAGGGATTTTAGACTATTATTTTCTCTTTTTTGCTTCGGTTTTGGGTCAAAAATGTGTTAAGGTACTCCTGGAAACTAACTTAATGTGCTTACTTGCAGGTTTTGGTCAAAATGGGGCAAAGAAGCCAAAATAAACTCATAAAGAAGTCAAACTTGCACAAGCCCAAAGAATGAAACTGGGGCATGATCAGCGATGTTATTACGCGGCCGCGTAAGACCCTCCACTGAGGCGATTGCAAGTATGCTACCGCGAAAGTGAAGTTCAGAGAAGCTTCATCCAAATGCTAACACTATCGTTGACCGCGATAAAAAAGTGCAGCCGATTGAAATTACGCTGACAGCGAGGAGCAAAGTTCATAGACCTTGCAATCTTTGTCAAAACAAAGAACGTGGCCCGCGTCTAAATTACGCCGCCGCGAAGTTTCCTGATGCGAAGGCGGTTGAAATTCCACTAGGAGCAAGATAGGAGGATCAAAGAGTTTGCAAGTCAGGCTAAACTAAGGAACGCGGTCCGCGAACATTTTACACAGCCACGATAAAATCCAACGCGGACGCGACACTATTTACGCAGTTCGTGAAGCCTAGCCCAGTCCAAGTCCAAATTTGAAGAAACGCGGACTGCGTTCGTAATTGCGCGGCCTCGAATGACCAAGCGCGGACGCGCCCAGTATTATGCTATCAGTGGAACCTCCGTAGGGGCATTTTTGTCCAATAATTTTAGTTATGTATAAATAGATCTTTTTTCACATTTTTAGGTTAAGTTTTGTATTAGGGAGCTCGTGAACAGTCGTATTTTACCACTTTGAGTAATTTTAGAGTAGATTTAGCTTACATCTTTAGATTTTCTTCTTGTAATTGACTTTTATGGATTATATTATATCTTTATTTTTGATTTCTATCATTATTATGAGTAGCTAGACCTATTATCTAGAGTTGTGACCCAACCCTAGTGTGGGTATTTAATTTTAGGGCTTGTTTAAGGGTTAGTGATGTTTAGTTTATTTCATGCTTTAATTGTAGAATTGGTGGTTGCAAATACTGATTCATGCCTTTTTGACTTAGGCTCTTCTTGAGAAAGAGGGCCCAAGTCTAGGTAAAGTAGGCTAACAAGGAATTGGGGTGAATTCAAGATATTGATAGCCCCGATTAAAGGGTTAAACCTAGAGATAGTAATACCTGACTTGAGCCGATTTCACTTGCGTTGCATGAACACCCATTTGTGCTTGAGAAAGCCAAATGGGGCAAAGTCACTCAAACTACCGAGAGGTATAGAGTGAGTAATTATGTGTGAAGGTTATATCACGACCCCTATTACAACAAGATTGTCCTATATTCTAGACCAATTAGATACTCGCCTAAGCGGAAGTCACTTCCCTAGTGCTTTTTATCATTTGGAAAACTCCTACAAAAAAAATTGTACTTAGTATTATTTTCAGAATTTAGTAGCATTAACATTAGAATAGAAACAATCCCAAGCATGGTTAGAAGTGCAATTAGAAACAACACGAACAACTAGATTAGGTAGAAACCCAACTCCCAAGCATTATTAACTCCCTGTGGAAATCGATCCCGTCCTTTCGGGTAAAACTGTATCGACCAATCCTCACTACTTTATAGTGGTGTAGGGTTGGAATTGATCACTTTTTGGCGCCATTACCGGGGAGTTAAATGGTTTTGGCTATCTATCTGACTAGTTGTGTGTCTTGTTTTTCTTTCCTTCTATTTTTCTAACTTTTTTATGTTAATTGCTTTAGGTACAAAATGGCTGATCCTCTCTGCAATGTTCTCCCGTGGGAGGAGGTAGATGATAATAGTGATGATGAGGTACATCTGTTACCTCAAGCTCAAAAAAAAGGCGGCCAGGCCAATGAGAATATTCCAGACCCTCTCACACCTCCTCCACGGGCAGCTCATCGGGTGCTTCCCAATCAAGGTTATGTTGACCTTATTGGAGCAACTAGGGTTCTTCACTGTCTCTCCCCATCAAAATGCTTTAAAACATCTAAAGGGTTTTGTAGATAACTGTTGGGGAAGCAAACAGACAAACGTGTTGGAGGATGCATTGAGACTGAGATTGTTCCCTTTTTCACTCAGAGGGAAAGCCTTGGACTGGATCGAAAGGCTCCCCAACCATTCCATTACTACGTGGGATGAGTTGGCGGACAAGTTTATAGCCAAGTATTTCTCACCAGGACATATGGCGGCATTAAGGGAAGAAATCTTAGCCTTCAAACAGGAACCTAATGAACCCCTCCATGAAATCTGGTAGAGATATAGAACTATGGTCAAGGAATGCCCCAATAATTACATGACCGAAGAAATGATCCAACAGACATTCTATCGGGGTATAAACACGACCAATCAATGTGTAGTGAACCAGTTAGCATGGGGAAATTTTATGAAGCTGTCTTATGATGAGGCTTGTGACATACTTGATGATATGGCTGACACTTCTTCATCTTGGCAGAGTCGGGAAAATTTTCGCCAAGGTGACCCGAATGTAATCAATCTTCATAAGGAACTGCAAGACCATAGACAAGCCATAACTGAGTTGACAACAACCATGAACCAGTTAGCCAAAGCACAGTTGCAGTAGATTCAAGGACCAAAGCAAGTAAATGCAATGGAAGGGGTCAATTTAATGGTCAACAAGAGGAGACATCGTGGTCAGCAAGTGCAAGGTAATCAATATCAATATGAACAAAGTGGAAGTGGCTATAACCAAGATGATTTGTATGATGACCAAAGCGAGGAAGTTTTGTATGCAAACAACTATCAAGGACAACGGAGCAGTGTTCCAAATCAACAATGGAGATCACAAGGGAATAATCAGAATTGGAACAATCAAGGCCAAGGGAATTGGAGCAATAACAACAACAACAACTCTAACAATTGGGGGAACAACAACTAGAACTGGGGGAATCAAGGAAACAACAATAGCAATTGGAATGGCAATAACAACAACAACCCAACAATCCACCTCCATATCAATCTCAAGGGCCGAGTTCTTCAAATAATGAAATGGGGCGGATCGAGAATATGTTCAAACAGATGATGGAACGGACTGCCGATTCCGATGCTCAAACTACCTCCCACACTACTTCCATACCCAATCTTGAAGTACAAATGGCTCAAATCTCTCAATCATGGAACACTCGCCCTAAGGGGGCGCTACCAAGTGACATGGTAGTAAACCCCAAGAGCGGGAACAATATAGTCAATGCCATGGCGGTGACCACTAGGAGCGGTAGAGGTGGAGATGTAAGTACCTACAATAAAAAGAAAGTTGTGAGTGATGATGTTGTGTTGAAAAATGATGATTATCCAATAGTTGATGAGCAAGTGAGTGAAGAGAATTTGAATGAGGAAGTGAGGATTGATATTCATGACAACGAGGAGGAGACTCAAAATGACGTGAACCCGTCTAGGGAACACGTAATAGACATACCGGAAACGGTAGTTCCAAAATCCAAGGCTCTTTTTCCAAGGCCTCCTCCACCTTATCCTCAGAGACTTGCAAAACAAAAGAATAAAAACCAATTCAAGAAGTTTATTGAGATGATGAAAAGCTTGTCAATCAATATGCCCTTGGTGGAAGCTCTTGAGCAATGTCGGGATACGCCAGGTTTATGAAAGACTTGGTGACTAAAAAGAGATCTATGGATTGCGAGACCATCAAAATGACTCATCAAGTTAGTGAAATTGTGCACTCGATGGCTCCAAATCTTGAAGATCCCGACGCATTTACCATTCTTTGTACCATTGGGAGTGCAGATTTTTCAAAGGCCTTGTGTGACTTGGGAGCAAGTGTAAATTTGATGCCTTACTCTGTATTCAAGACATTAGGTATTTTTCAACCGAGGGTGACTTCAATGAGATTGAAAATGGTGGATATAACAATGAAGAGGTCTCTTGGTATTACTGATGATGTTCTTGTACGGGTCGACAAGTTTATTTTGCCAGCTGATTTTGTGATTCTCGACTGCGAAGTCGACTATGAGGTGCCTATAATCTTAAGAAGGCCTTTCCTAGCAACAGGGAAGGACTTGGTTGATGTGGAAGAAGGGGAGCTC
The DNA here is from genome assembly GCA_005239505.1 of Nicotiana paniculata. Lineage (NCBI taxonomy): Eukaryota > Viridiplantae > Streptophyta > Magnoliopsida > Solanales > Solanaceae > Nicotiana > Nicotiana paniculata. The sequence continues at coordinate 6,353 of ML351872.1, forward strand.
ACCTTCCGGTTAGGCGATGAAAATGTTGTATTCCACGTGTGCAAATCGATGAGGAAGCCGAATAGTAATGAAGTTTGCTCTTTTGTGGACCTCGTGATAGAGGTGATAGTTGATGAAATGAGTGCAATGATCAATGTAGAAGACCCCATGGAAGTTTTTTTGTTGAACCATGAGGATGATGAAAGGGATGGCTTGGTTGAATGTGCAAATGCCTTGCAAGGAATGGGATCCTACTCATACTGGGGCCCGTAAACTCTCCTTTGACTTGGAAAATCGGAAGACTCCACCGACAAAGCCCTCGATCGAGAAGCCACTAACACTGGAGTTAAATCCTCTACCCTCTCACCTCAGGTGTGAATTCTTAGGCCCATCTTCTATATTACTTATTATTCTTTCTTCTTGCTTAACCAAAGTGCAGGTAAACACCACTCTTGAGGTGCTTCAAAGAAGAAAAACGGAAATTTGATGGACCTTAGCTGATATTCGGGGCATAAGCCCCGCCTTTTGCATGCATAAAATTATACTTGAGGATGATGCAAAACCTTCTGTGGAACATAAACGGAGGTTGAATGAGACTATGTAAGAGGTCGTCAAGAAGGAAATTATCAAATGGCTTGATGCAGGGGTGGTGTATCCAATTTCGGATAGTGCATGGACTTCACCGGTGCAATGTGTGTCGAAAAAAGGGGGCTTTGAATATTGTGACAAATGAAAAGAATGATTTGATCCCTACTAGGACCGTGACCGGATGGCGGCTATGCATGGACTACCGAAAGCTGAACAAGGTGACCCGAAAAGATCATTTTCCATTGCCTTTTCTTGATCAGATGTTGGACAGACTTGCTTGGCGTGCCTACTATTGTTTCATGGATGGGTACTCAGGTTACCATCAGATTCTCATAGCCCCAGAAGACAAAGAGAAAACTACCTTCACATGCCCGTATGGAACATTTGCATCCTCACGGATGCCGTTTGGATTGTGTAATGCACCCGCTACCTTTCAGCGGTGCATGATGGCTATATTTATGGACATGGTGTAGGAATTCCTCGAAGTCTTTATGGATGATTTTAGTGTGCTTGGAGACTCATTTGAAGAATGTTTGGAAAATCTTGACAAGGTTCTAGCTCGATGTGAAGAGACGAATCTTGTGCTCAATTGGGAAAAATGCCACTTTATAGTCGAGGAAGGCATTATCCTCGGCTATAATATCTCAAAGAATGGAATCGAAGTGGACAAGGCGAAGATAGAAGTGATTTCAAAGCTACCTCCTCCTACTTCCATCAAGGGAGTTAGGAGCTTTCTTGGGCACGCGGGGTTCTACCGCAGGTTCATCAAAGACTTCTCCAAAGTGGTGAATCCCTTGTGCAAGCTACTAGAAAAGGATGCAAATTTTGTGTTCAATGAAAAGTGCATGAAAGATTTTGAGATCTTGAAGTATAAATTGACAACCACTCCAATCATTACCGCACCCAATTGGAGCTCCCCCTTTGAGCTCATATGCGATGCAAGTGACGTTGTGGTAGGAGCAACTTTGGGACAAAGGGTGAAAAAGATATTTCATCCGGTATACTATGCAAGCAAACAATTGAATGATGCCCAGGTCAATTATGCAGTCATGGAGATAGAGTTTTTAGCAATTGTGTTCGCATGGAGAAATTCAGGCCTTATCTCATGGGTTCCAAAGTGATTGTTCACATCGATCACGCGTCACTACGGTACTTGATGACCAAAAAGTACTCGAAAGCTAGGTTGATGAGATGGGTTTTGTTTCTTCAAGAGTTTGACCTCGAGATCATTGATAGAAAAGGAAGTGGAAAATCAGGTAGCGGATCATTTGTCCCGCTTAGAAGAGGAAGGGAGGCCCAAAGATGGTCTTGAAATTAATGATGCATTCTCGGATGAGCAACTCCTCTCGATTTCTCTGCATGGTATGCCTTGGTTCGCGAATGTTGCTAATTTCCTTGTTGCTGGCATTGTCTCATATGAGCTCTCTTCTAACCAAAGGAAGAAACTCAAGTGGGACAGTTTGGATTATTATTGGGATGAGCCCTATTTGTTCAATATTTGCAATGATGGGGTAACTCGTAGATGTGTCCCAGAGGAGGAGAAAATGAGCATACTTGATGCTTGTCATTTCTCGCCCTACGGTGGTCATCACGGTGGCGCGAGAACTGCTTCCAAGGTTCTTAGTTGTGGATTCTATTGGCCAACCCTATATAAAGATGCAAGTGACCTTTTCAAGAGGTGTGATGAATGCCAGAGAGCTGGGGGAATATCAAAGAAGGATGAAATTCCTCTCACTACTATTCTTGAAGTTGACATTTTTGACGTGTGGGGCCTAGACTTCATGGGGCCTTTTGTAAGTTCGTGTGGAAACCCTTACATTCTGGTGGCGGTGGATTATGTTTCCAAGTGGGTTGTAGTCGTGCCTTTGCCCAACAACGAAGCCCGGAGTGTGGTGCGTTTCTCAAGAAAAATATCTTCACACGGGTTGGTACTCCTCGTGCAATTATCAGTGACGGGGGGTCTCATTTCTGCAATAGGACATTTGACACTTTGCTTGCAAAGTGCGGTGTCAATCACAAGGTTTCAACTCCTTATCACCCCCAAGCTAGTGGACAAGTGGAGGTCTCAAATAGGGAAATCAAAAGCATATTGGCAAAAACTGTGAATGCAAATAGAACGGATTGGTCAAGGAAGCTCGATGAAGCGTTGTGGGCTTATAGGACTGAATTTAAGACTCCAATCAGTATGTCTCTGTACCGTTTGGTGTTTAGAAAAGCGTGTCTTTTACCGGTTGAGATAGAACACAAAGCCATGTGGGCCTTGAAGAGGTTAAATCTTGAGTGGGATGTTGAAGCAAATCTCCGTGTGGAACAACTCAATGAGCTAGATGAATTCCGATTTCATGACTATTCAAGCTCATCATTGTACAAGGAGAAGATGAAATACTTGCACGACAAATATTCCCGAAACAAGGAATTCAAGGAGGGTGATTTGGTCCTTCTCTTCAACTCCCGGTTACGTCTGTTTCCGGGAAAGCTAAAGTCTAAATGGAGTGGCCCCTTTGATGTAGTGCATGTAACACCTTTTGGTGCTCTTGACTTGAAGAACAAAAATGGTGAAATCTTCTGGGTTAATAGACATTGTGTGAAGCATTATTTGGTCAAGTTTGATGACAGCCACATGGTGTCCATGATCAAGTTTCAATGATGATGGTAATTTGTGACGTGCCGCGATGTTAAATCAGGCGCTTCTTGGGAGGCACCCAAGTGTTTTTTCTTTCTTTTTCATTTTTCTTCTTAGATTAGGCTCTTTTGAACTAACTGGTTTGTGAGATGTGTAGGAATTATTTATGCAGTGCAGGACTGATACTGGAAAGAATTGGCTAGGTATGGAAATTGGTCCGTTGACCGCGCTCAAAAGTCCGTGGTCAGCGGAAGCTGTTTCGCGGGGGTAAATATGTAGTGGACGTGGACTTGAAAAGTCCAGAATGATAGCTCTCTAAATTTTAATCCGCGTCCGTGGTAAATTTTTGCGATCAGCGAAGCTTGTTTCGCGACCGCGCTTACTTTTCCGCTCTCAGCGGAGTTAGTGAAACATCAGCTCTTCAAAACAACCAAGAGAGCGGACCGCGATAGAATTCCGCATCCGCGCCCAGGTAAGTCGGTGGGTCAGTTTACTTAAGTATAAATAGGAGGGCCCCCCTCCTTTTACCCTTTTCGAACTTTCACTGCTCAAAACCCATACATCATTGTTCATCCTTCTCTCTTTAATCTCCATTATCATCATAGTAACCAAGAGTCAAGTTTCTACTTCAATTCTCACAACTGGTATGTTAGATTCTAAGTCTTAATTGTAGTTCTTTATTTTTCTTTTTAGTTAGTTTCAATTTTTTCTTTCTAGTTAGGGTTACTACATGACTAAAATCATAATCATGCTTAATTAATGAAAAAACTAGATAGGTAATTAATTAGCATGCCTAATGAGGGATGGGGTTATTAACTTTATCGCTTAATTTCCTAATTGGTATGCTAAGTGAAAACCCTAAGTTTTAAAGTGTTCGTCAGTGCCCGTTCAGTTTGACTTCCGCGGACGCGGCCATAATTCTGCGGTCCGCATTCATAGATTTGCTGAGTTAAAAATGGCTTACTTCTTCGCTGCTGCGGTGAAATTTTTGTGGTCAGCGGTCAGCGGCCTGCATTACGCGGCCGCGCTTCTAATTTTGCAAACTGCAAAACTTGCATTCAGAGAGCTGTTAAATTGGGTCCGGTCGCGTTAGTTTTTACGCGGACAGTAATGTAGATTTCGCGGTTGTGCCCATATTTTCGCGTTAAGCGGTGATCAAACTTCAGAGACTAGGTATTCTGAACCCCAGTCTTCCGCTGACCGCGATCCTTTTTTCGCTGACAGTGGTGGCCAGTCCACGCTTGCATCTCTTTTTCCGCTGACACCGGTTCGTTGTCTTGTGACATACTGTAATCATTTATCTGCTTTCATCTGATACTTTCTTGAATACCAATACTAATGCTTACTATGTGTGCAGATAATGGTTCGATCTCGAGGTAGACTAGAAAATCAACAAGGGAGGGGAGAGTCCACCCGGGGCCGGGGGAGAGAACCACAAACTACACCCTTGGCTCCCTAAAGGACAGTTGGCAAGAAACAGACACTCTGGATACCTACTCCAGACACTTCGGAGACGAGTGAATATGTCTCCTCCCAGGAAATTTCTGAGGCAGAAGTTGCCCAGACCCAACAAGAGGCACAATCTCAGCCTTTTCAGCTCATAAATGAACCTCTTCATCCGGATCTGGCTCAAAAGGAGATAGTGAAACTCCACCACCTCCTTCCCCAAGTGCTGCAACTCCAGCCTCCATACCAGCCCCAATGAATATTGATAGTGATGACGATGTCCCGGATGACGGCAGAGGGGTGACACCCAAACTGGGGGTTTCATGATATCAAGGAACCCGGTGGTATGGAAAGACAGATTCGTCAGTGAGAAATCTACCACAAGTTCCAGGAATGGTGACCTCAAAGATCACTCACACTTGAGAGGTATTTCATAGAGCAAGATCTTCTACCCCACAATCCCAATGTCAAGAGGCATTTCGATGAAAGGATGGGGTGGAAGTTCTTTACCAGCAAGCTACCGGAGGCCAATGAGTACTTGGTTAAGGAATTTTATGCTAATATCGCCCACATCAAAAAGGGCACATATTTGACCAAAGTACGGAACCGGAAGATTAAATTTGATGGCAAGATGCTGAATGAGAATGTTGGGTCGATGATATGGATGAATCCTGCTATATGGAGAAGGTGGCATTGGATGAGTTAGCCCGTCCGTGGCTTGCATCAGTGATAGCCATTCCTGGGACTACTCCAGCTTGGCTTACACCTGGCGTTCTGATTTTAAGGAACACCCTGAACTTTGAAGCAAAAGGGTGGTCCACCTTCGTGTACAACCAGATAGATCCCTCTCAGCATGACAGTGATATCCCGATCTCCAGGGCGATTATTGTGGATTCTATCATGGCGCGGTTCCCGATAAATGTGGGGAACGTTATGTCTAGGGTCATTACCAGAGCTATCTAGAAGGATGAGAGATCATACCCCTACCCAAACTTCCTCACCATGTACTGAGAGGACCAAGATGTAGAAGGGAGGGATTTTGATACGAAAGTGAAGCCAAATAGGCCCTTCTCCTGGTATATCCTTTAGGGTCCAGACAACCCCAAGTCCAAAGTCAAAGCCACTACCTCCATTGGCCATTCTGAAGAGACAAAGGTAGTGGCCACTAGGTCCGAGCCTTCCACAGCCGAGGGTTCATCTGCTGCCATCCCACCTCTGGGCCATCTACTTCTATCCCACAATCAGTATCTTCTTCATCAGCTTACCCTCAGACTACACTGAGGGTAAATCAGACTTTGGTCGGCATCAACAAATGGATGCAGGTAGCTACATCAAAGCTATCTGCCTTGTCCAGTGCTGTAGCAGCTCAGGCAGTTCCAGCACAGCTACAGATGCCTTCATCAGTGGAGGAATCATTGAAGAGTATTCTTGACAACCAAAAGAAGATTCTGGAGCCTTCGGGTAAGCATGAAAAAGTAATCAAGGAGCTGGGCAAACAGGTGAGGAAAGTGAATAAGGGTCAAGAAGAGTTGAAGAAGGAGGTGGCAAAGATTTCTTCCGCCGGCGACATTCCTCTAAATCTCCTTATAGGAGAAACTTCCCCTACAACACAGATAACTCAGTCAGCACAGATACCAGAGCAGAAGGCTGACAGAGATCCGATGAGGAGAGTGGTGATACTCCAGATCGAAGACTTGGAGATTGAGCTGGAGGACCCCGAGGTGGTGACGAGTCTGGACAGCCACAGGACCCCACCAGTGATCACATGCAGACAGAGGCCTCATAGGGAGTTCTCTTTACTCTCTATCCCTTCCCTATTCTATTTTTGCTTATAGCATTGAGGACAATGCTAATTTTTGTTTGGGAGGGTGGCCTTATTTTGATGTGATGATTTTGATGATTGGTTTGTAATAACTTTGATACAGTTTCTCTTTATTTTCTACTTTTCGTACTTTCATTCTCGTACTTTTCACTTTTGGTATGTACATAACTTTACTATTCCATGTATATATTCATCCCTATTTTGTGTATATTATTTTCATTCCCCTTTTGTACAATTCAGTTTACTTTTCGTATTTTTACTTTATAACTTCTTTTTGCAACTTTCCTTAATAGCTTAGCTTCTTATTTCATTTAGTAGATTCTTTTTTTATTTGTATCTTCTTTTTACAATTTTTCGTGATCAATAAGCCTTTGGTTTTCTTAATGTCACGGTTCTTTCCAAAGGTGGAATTTGTGTGAGCCGGGTGGCTCTTCTCAACGATGGATGGCGTGACAACCTTCTTAAAGGATTGAGTTTGTTTTTCTTGTTGTTTTGATTTATAGTAGTAATGAATAAGAGTGACTCAAGTAAGCTTCCCTTGGCACTAGCACATTTACCTTCGACCTCATGGCTAGAGACAAGTTTGTTGACGAGATTAGCTCTAGTTGTCTTTAGAATCTTGAGTTGACTAAAGCTATCATCAAGTGGTTACTGTTAGCCATCTGTAATCTTCAATCCTAGCTAAGGTTGTTGTGGGACCTCGACTCTAGTCTCTTTAACAATCCAGTAGCTTGAGAGGTGAGGTTTTGAATTGCAAGTCCAAGTCCCGTGCCAACAAGTCTAGAACTTGCCCCGAATATTTTTCTAGGCGAAATTCTAAGTGTAGCTCGACTTGAGAAGTGATTATATGCTCTCCTTGGTCCCATTTGAATTTGAAAACTTTCATAGCCTACCAGTATAATATCCTTAGTCAGACCCTTTGAGCCTAAGCCTTTTTCATTCAATAAACAAATTACAAACCTTCATCCGTTCTATAATGACCCTCTCTTGACACCCTATCTTTCCTTAGTATTCATGATGATCAATAGTCATAAACATAAGTTTGGGAGAAGAGACAAGGAAATTCAAAGTGATGAAAAGGTTCAAGAAACAAAAAGAATTGATGAAAAGGAAAGGCAAAGAAAAGGATGAAAAGTCAAAAAGAAACATGTAAAAAGAAAAGTAAAGGTTGAAAGGATTCAAGAACTCAATGTTGAAAGGCTTGGAATGATGAGAAAAGGAGAAAAATGAGCGTCATACAGAAGAAAAGAGTGACGATGTGTCTCTCTAGTTCCTCCATGAAAGAAGAAAATAACTCAAAGAGTCAAGAAAGCATAAGCTGAATTGAGAAAGTGGAGTGCTTAAGGAAAGATAATATCGTCATAGTTCATTATATCCGACCTTGATCCAAAAAGCCTTCATTACATCCCGCTAAAGCCCTATAGGATTTCAAGTTGAGTGAGCTTACATTAATGGTGATTTACATGAGGGGAAAGCCTATGGTCCAAATCCGGACGCACGCCTAAGTTCGAAATCACCATACGAAGCTATTGGAATCATTAAAACGCTATTTCGGAGTCGTCTACATAGAAGTCAAACTCCAGTCAACTCTTACCGCTTAAATTTCTAAACAAGAATCCTTATTCCAAATCAATCCCGAATCATCCGAAATCCGAACTCGATCACGCACACATGTCATAATACGTAGTACGAAGCTGCTCGAGACCTTAAGCCACCGAACGAGACGCTGATTCTCAAAATGACGGTCGGGTCGTTACATTCTCTCTCTAGGACGCGCGAATAGTAGTAGCAGCTTTGGTTTAAACATTATATTTATCTTAAAAAATTCATTGAACATGTGTCAATTATTAATTTAGAACCCAATAACTTAAAAGGATTAGAATCCCGAAACTATAAACTTCAAATTCTAACTCCGCCTCTGATTTAGATGCCAATTTAAGGCACTGCCAGAAATAGATTTTGATCTATCATTTCATTAATAGAAAGAGTAAACATAAGTGTTATTTGGTGAAAAGAAAATATTTATTGAGTAAATATTATTGACTTGGCACGAAATTTATTTGAAACACCAAAGAAAGACCTTGCAAAAATTTATAAATTGGATGCCTTTTGAGAAATTTGAAAGATTTCTGCACGGAAAATTTGATTTTCCAATTGAAATGACCTTTTGGAAGGGCTAGGTTAAGTTGAACGATTTTATTGCTAAAAAAAAAATTCAAAAGCGACTTAATTGTATTTCTATAAAATGTGACGATTATAGTGTTTGTGGATGCAGTTAAAGTCCAATAATTAGCACATCAAGCTTTGCTAGGATGCATCAGTTAATTTACAGACTAAACAGAACTTGGTCCATTGTGTTGGGCCAGAGTCGAAAACATGCGCCCCTGGAACTTCTTTTCTCATTTCTTGGGCTAGTTCAGCTCGTACATCTAGCAAATGTCCGACAATCATAACCGCAACATTCATCATTCATCTGAGATGAGAATTAGATATTTGAGAACTTCTTGACAATTTTTCTTTGCTATATGCGATTAACATTTTAAAGATACACACTTAAACGTTGAGACGTGTATAGAGTCAAATTCGGCTCATCTTAAGCTAACTAGAGGATATTATAAGTACTATATATACATTTTCGAAGAGATGGTCCCGTTAAGCTTGATTGACAATAGTACAACATAATAGTGGAGAAACAGGGTTGGTGAGATCAACATCAGATTAAACATGATGATTACTTAAGCTGAACGAGATGAAAATATTCGGCTTTTGCATGCCGACAGGACATCATAATAACTTCCAGGTAAAGGGAAGATAATCAATAATGCACACGGGCTTCTCTCACAGTTACAGTTCCATGAAATTATACCATTTACATTCCTACTAATAATTGGGAGCAATTCACTTAACAGGCTGATGTATTCTAATAAAGACCCAAGTATACTTTTCAAGGTACAACCTTTTTTTTTTGGGAACTTTTAAACTAGTTCAATTCTTAGTGGAGGGTAAATTAATGGAGATTCTCAGATTAGTAACTATTTACAACTATAATTAACAGAGAAGATGAAGCTGGAAAAAAAAAAAAGGTAAATCGGTGCATCAGCTTAGAGTTCAAGAGGGATCTACAATTGCATGATATTAGAAATTGGGTCTTTATTTGACATGACAATGCAAATTAAGTGCCTCACGTATCCAGCTTTGGAAGTTTTTCCACAATCAAATCTTTTCTTTGACCTTAAAAATCCTTCCTTTTACTCGTATCTCTTCTTTAACACCAGCTGTTAAGTGGTGTCTTCTTTTACGATCGTTACCCTTTTTCATCGTGTTAAATATTCTATTGATAATTGGACGGAATGCTTTCTTCCAAATCCCTTACTTTTTGGTTATGCTTTATTTAAATTTGGACTTTTAGCCACCTTGATTTTCTGCTTAAGAGCATATTAGACCAAGTAGAAAAAACACAAACAAATTAAAGTGATGAACAGAAAATGGCGAAGCAGATCTAGCAGCAGCTCTTCCGCTCGACTAATAAATACTTATTTTTCTCTTTTCTGAGTTGCGAAGAGTAAAATCAAGGGGAAAAAAAACGATTATATAAAAAATTCTTCAAGAAGTTATGCAGGGACATCTTGTATTGTTGAATACAGCACTCACTCTGTATAGATTAGGCATACAGACATTCCAGCCCGTTTTAGTGGGAGGGGCGCATGATTTGTTTATATCCATTAATTAGTTTGCAAGGGATTCAATTCCAATTTTGACGGAGTAGAGGCCGTTTGTTTTATGTTTTCTCATATGAATCTTTTGTCTCCGCCTGAGGATTCCATTTCAGTACCAAAGCAAGATATGTTTATTGGACTCTATGTATGAACAAGCAAAAATCATAGAGGTATTTGTATAAATAGATAAAATCCATACAATGGCAGAAACTATCAAAATCATAAGAATTATGTGGAAGCTAAAGCTAGCTCCTAATCTAGATTAAGGTTCCTTGTCGATAAGGCGATCTTAAGCGCAAGCGGTTACAGCGTTAGAAAGTATTCTAACGGACATAAAATAAATAGATATATAAATTATGCTATCTCTAAATGTTTAAATTTCTTAAATAAAACAGTTGAAACTATTCAACACGATATATAAGTGGGCTAAGTCATTATTGTGTTTTCAAGTGCATGGTCCAAGAACAGATTAAACTTTTTAATTGAAACGATTCACAATTACATAAAGAGAAGAAGTTGGACACAGTAGCAAATAATGTGGCTAGTCTTGTGGCTTCTTGCTCATGAAATCAATTCAGTTAGTTAATATTAGTTACAATTGTAAGGGTCACCCGAAAATTCAAAACCAATATGTCCCCAAATATATGTTATAATAATATTATTCCTGATTGTAATCTACTTTCCTCCCTGTCTTATTGAAAAATAGGCTGGCACAGGTCATCATCTTTAGAGAAAGCTCATGAAAGAAAGAAATTTTGTAATCATGTTTTGGGAGGAAAAAATGGAACTATACGGAGAAATGACAGCATCCCTATTGTGGTCAAGGCCTCAAAAGTTAAAGCTAAAGATCATGTTTTGCATTATTGGCAACATATTGAGCTGTTTTTGTACTTGATAGGACCGCAAACAGAATAAACTCTAATTATCAATTGAAACCTTTCTAAGTAGTCAACCATTGCGCACAATTTCAACTCATCATTAATTTCACTAAAGTATCTCTCCATTGATTCATTTCATCCCTTCAGAGCTAGAAGTTGGCAAATTGTGCTACTCCCACCAAGACTATCATCAACTTGCATTTAGAAACAAACAAAACAAAAAAAAGATACATTAAAATTAGATTCCTTTCTTCCTACGTCCAGAAATTTTGATAATGTGAACAACTAAGCATCTGTCCATGCGGCGAAAACTGGGACACTAGGCCTCAGTTGGGCTGATGAGATCCAAGAGGTGATATTAGTTGCTGGACTAGTAGTGATTAGCTTTGGTGCTGATTGAGATTGAGGTGTCGCAAAATGCATCGAATGGCTATTGTTTTTAGCAGGGCTGCCTTCTCGAGAGCTGCCCAGGCTAGTTACTAGAGAAGATGCATTTGACACGTGAGTACTGATTCGCGTAGATTCATCCACTTCTTGTTGTGTAGATCTCATTGTATTTGTATCAACTCCAGCAGAGGAAGACTGATGAAGTGTCATTGTCCAATCTACTACATTTCCACTTTCCTCTTTATTCTGGATGTGTTTTTGATTTTCCAGGATTTGATTAGAGATTACTTTGCTTGTTTCTGTGTCTTTTTTCCTCCTAGCCAATTCCCCAGCAAGAAGGGTGTTACTTTCCATTATACGCTCCACGTCATACCTTGATATGTCAAAGTTTGTCACAGCATTTACACCTCGGAATTTAATTGCAGCAATGTCATAGGCCTCTGCAGCTTCTTCTTGGGTACCTACAGAATTGATCAAAGACTTTAATAATTTCTATAATCTGATAGTGTAAAAAGACTATCATACAGCCTAAATGACACTTAAACGTTCTTAAAAAGTGAGATTAGTAACTATATATAAGGCAGATAACATTTTGCAATAGTTTAAAATACATGATAGTATAAAGATTTATGTTGTCACTGTATATAAATTAAATACTTGATCCAATGAGATTGAATCAGAGACAGCTCTGCTGAAAAGTCAGCCAAGTATAAGCAGGAGCAGTTCTTATACAGGGAAAGTGTATAACAAGACAAAGATAAGGGAGGAAAAACAGCAGAAAGAGAGAGAGAAGCATATTTAGACTTAGATTAGGCAGTAAAAAGTGAAAGATTCCCATTATAAAATCCAGCCTTATGAGTAAAATCCAGCCTTGCTGACATAAAGTTCTCTACATGCTCTTGTTGGCTCGTGATCAGCCTTACTACCAACTTTAAGACTTGCCATTTTTTCCTAACAGATAAAGATAAAAGAAACTTTGCCTTTATAATACAGAATACTCCTTATTAAGATGTTAAGTTGAATCTATGTGCTCACTTTACTAAACAAAATACATTTTCTGAGATGAAAATTGGAATCAAAGGGCAAGTTAATGGTAAAATTTACTCACTAAATGTCCCCAGATAAAGGTCCTTATTCCCAGCCACTCGGCCGATACGAGCTTGCCATCTTCCGTGCTGATGGTGTCTGCTAAAGCGAAAACCAAAAAAGGGCGATTTTCCATTTTAGTAACAGTATAACTTCATTTCAATACTAAAGCTGCCTACTGAAATGGTAGTGAGTATCAAACCTTGTCACCCCTCGATACATTGAAGCTCCTCTTGAGAAACCACTACTCTTTCTGCAAATATTTGGACAAATCAAATGAATACTGATTAAGTATAGGAAAAGATAAAGATGGATTTTAACTCATAAATGAAGCAGCAACAATACCTACCTTCTTAAGTTAGCTACATATTCTTGTCGTGTCATGTTTTTCATTTCTTCAAGCTCTTGTTGATAATTTTCCAACTGCATTAGAGGTTTAAAAAAAGTAAATGACAGCATAAACGAACAAACTACAGTTGATAAATACTATATCAATATACTAGTGCATACCGGGAAATTTATGTGTGTGGAGGGTCCCCAGTACTTCAGTGCTGCCAAATCATATGATCTTGCAGCTTTTTCTTCCATGTCATACCCACCTAAATTTTAGATATTTATGATCGTTTGGTTAACAAAAACATTGATACACTCAAGACAATATCATTTCATAGAAATATACAATGTATACAGAAATCTAAATCAAGATTTACCTAGATATACTGAAAGAACCGACATGCATCCCCAGCAATAGTCACGAAGAAGAGAAAAAAAAAAACCAAGTTTGTATTAGTACAGAGAAACAACTCTTCAGAAGCTGTAAAAGGCAAATCCATTTTAAAAATATGTTTGAAACTAACCTTGCCTTCCTTTCCTGCTCTGCCCTTCTTTCTTACAACTGTTGTCCCATAGATGAGCTTCGTATCTACCAGTCCATCTATGCCTAATTCAAAGGAAATATAACAAATAAAAACATGGTGCCTACTTTTTTAATAGAAAAAACATGCAAGCAGTTAAGTACTACAGAATAGAAGTCATCAGAAGGATAAAAGAGAAGATCTAACCTAGTGACACCTCGATACTGTGAGGTTCTTTGGCCAAAAGTATCAATGGATTTCCTATGAACAATTTGCTTTTGATTATTTTCCACCTTCTCAGGCCCTCTTTTCTTTGTTTCCATGGCAATACAATCTGCGACAGTTGGTGAGATTTGTTGTGTTCCAGTGACACAACTGGATTGAGAGCCAGGGCTCATTGATAAGCTAAGCGACTTAAAATCTCCATATGTCATTGCACCACTTGATCCAGATTCTCCACTATTATCAGCCATGCAGCCTATCATATTCTGCTCCAATGCATGCCCATTTGGATTCTGATAGTTTCTTGATACCCAGTTATTCATTACAGACATTTCATCAACTGGCATTGTTGGGACCTGAAGATTGCACTCTGTTTTCCCCTGCTCAGTAGAGTGATATAGTTCATGCCCTCGAAATGCTGAGAAATCAGGGTAAAGTTGCTGCTGCTGCGGCCTAGAGTTGTCTTGAAAATGGTTCAAGAAATCTTGGCTGTTGGAGGTCTCACTTTCTTGGTGTTGGTTATAGTAAATGTTGTTGTCTAAGCTGTGAGCCATACTTCCTCTGTTACAATCTTCATAGTGATGGGTCCCTATTGTTGCATCACCAAAGAAGTCCTCCAGTTTAGGTGTTGAACTTACCATACCTTCAAAATAAAGTCAAAAGGATATTCCATAAATAAGCAAGATTCCCAAAAGCACAAAACAAACAAAAAAAAAACAAAGAACCCCATTTAAAGAAGCAATAACAGGACAAGTTTTGAGCTGAAAATAACCTTGTGGTTGTTGTGACCTGTTGAATGCTTTCATAATACATAATGAACCATCAGACTTGAGAGGCATCACAGAATATGAAGAGAAAAATGCTGCATTGTCACCTTCAGTATTATAGTACATGCCTGGATAGTTGAGATGAGCTGGAGAAAATCTAGTTGGGACTGAATTGGGAACATTACTTGAGCCAGGTTGGGTGTGATGGTGATCAGGAGAAGGACCCTCTAAGCTGTTTATGTGGGGGGAAAGAGAAAAACCAAGCCAGTGACTGTTGCTGTTAGTGTTGGTGCTATTGTCATCATTACTCAAAGACTTCATATTTGTTGCTATAGAATTGAAAAACTCCTGACACTTATATAAAGAGATTCAGAGCAAGTTTCTCTTAGAGCAAGGCAAGTCAATCATTGGGAGACAAATAAACTAATCATACTCCACCCTTTCTATTGTTCCCTCCATTTGAAACTTGTTTTCTACTTTGTTTTCTAGCTGCAGACTCACTACGTAGAACAAAATCTAACCATAAACCTAAAACAAAGTCTTAAGACACAACTTAATGGTTGGGCTGTGTGTGGGTGTGAGTATATATATACATATATATCACACTGAAAAGATTACCAAGAAGAACAAAGGAAGTCCCTTTAAACTAGTAAACAAAAAGAATGAGTTCCAGTAAGCAATGCCGGGCATCGTTCCTGTATTCCATTGGGATCTGTGTTTGAGAAAGACATCTTCTTTTGCTTTTCTTATGCTTCACCCCCTGCTTCCTTCTTTGCTTTTGCTTTTCTCCCTTTTGCTTTGTGTACGACTATACAAGTACTGCATAAGGAGAGTGTTGATTCGAATCTAATCCTCTTGGATTAATGCTTCTTTTCTGTGGATAATGGCTATTGTATAAATATGTGAACCAACAAAAGTCTCTTCTTGCCAAACAAAACTTACCTCTGCCACTTATAAGAAAGAAAAGAAGAGCAGGCGTTGCTGAAGGAAACTGTACAAGTAAGTACCAGCGCAGTGGTTAATTTAATTGATCTAAAACAAAAGTCAAATTCCATCATCTATCTGTTGGAATTTAATGAGTAACAAGAGAAATCAATGGTCATTTTAGTGAGAGGAAAAAAGTGGAGTGAGTGCGGCCAAAAAGTTAGAAATATTAATAAGACATGATACAACAATCAATTAGCTGTGCCTATATTGCCTTTTACAGTCTTCCAACTGCATCAGGGAAGCTAAGCCTTAGATCTTCACAAGCGGCAGAATTCAGAAACATCTGGTCACTTCACAGAAATCAGAATACTACTCCCTCCATTTCAGTTCACGTGAACATATTTTTTTTTGGTTCGTTAAAAAAAATGATCTTATTTTAAATTTAGAAATAATTTAGTTTAAACTTTTAATTCTATTCTTAATAAGAAGCTTTTATAATCACACAAATATTCTGACCTCATTTTTAACTTGCTTGGAACCACAATTCTAAAAGTATTCAATATTTTTTAAACTCCACACCCTATCACATATTTACATAAATTGGAAAGGAAGAAGTACTAATATAGCGCACTAGGCATCTATAGTGCAGTAGGCAGCTACCTCTACCTTATTGGCCTCTTCAGTTTACTTACAGAGAATGGGGCGCCCTACTCACAATGTGAGCTTGCATATAGCACGGGAAAAAGATCACTATTTACAAGTATTGAAATTTAGCTCGCGTTTGTTAATAAATTCTCAAATTATTTTAAAAAATTTTGTGTGGGTGAAGGTTGGTTTGAAGATGAAAATATGTTTGGACATAAGTTTTCAAAACATATTTTTTGAAAAAAATATGAAACATGATTTATACCCATAAGTTCTAAAAATTATCACAAATACCCAACAGTACCTTTATCAATAACATTCATCCTATTATCGCAAACCATAGTCCTGAACATAAATAAATTCGGTACAAAATTATCATTTTTATAATGAACTACGTAATACACTATCAGATGACTAAGAAGACGAACCAGCATTGTTATAAAATAATAAATTGTAAGCTCTTTTATAAAATAAAAAAATTTAGGACAATTTTTAAAAAAATATAATAGTGATATTTTGGGCCATTGAAAATTGTGTTTTGGGAATTTATCAAAATATAAATAAAATTTATGGCCAAATATATATTTACCAAAAAAATCTAAATATATTTAGCAAAATTTATGACCAAAACGGATTGAAAAACTTGATCGAAAAATATTCGAAGTGAAATCACTTATTAGTCTTCAACTTTCTTTTTGTCCAAATCAAAATTTTGTTCTTATACGATATCAACTTTCAAATACTCGTTTTCTACGTGTACTTCAAATATATAATTTTGAATTTTAGTTAAACTGGCCAAACTTCTACAAAATAGTTCTTTGTTGTAGAGTAGACGATGTATTTTATTTTTTAATCTATTCCAAACTAAATGACATATTTTTAAATTTGGAAATAATTTAACTTTAAAGTCTTTATTTTATCCATTTTATCTTTAATAAAAAGTTTTTATAACCACACAAATGTTATGCCATAAAGCTTTTACCCCCCTTAAGTTTTAAACCACAAGTTTTAAAAGTCTTTTTTTTTTTTTCTTAAACTTCGTATCGAGTCAAACTAGCTCGTCTAAATTGAAACGGAGGGAGTAGTATACTGCCCTGCCGGCATTAGTACATTACAAATTGTGACCTGCGTGTCCTCATTAAGTTTCTATGTTCCGTAAGGCATAGACCAGTTAAAATCATTTTTCTTAAGAAAAAAAAAAATATTCCCTTTCTATTTGAATTCAAATTGGGGTCATACGTTCCTGATAAGAAAATAATATAGAAGTGGATTTTCTCATCGTACCAAGTTCGAGGTGGCTTCACTATTCCAAATTTCCAATATACTGCATGCAATTTTGCATGTAATATTCCACGGAGACAGATTTTCCAGTGAGAATGATTTGGCCTATACACTAGTAAAAGGAAGAATGTGGGAGAGATGACCCTTTTGATTGAAGTAATGATGAGTAACTCCACCTAACACAACGGGCCACTAGCAATTTGCCTAAAGTGCATGGCCTAACAAAAGAAAAGTGTTTCTTTGCTATGCCCCAGCAAAGATAGCTTTCTTTCATTTTCATTTTCATCTCCATTTCGCTGTTGAAACAGATGGGTAATGGAATGTGGATAGGAGCCTCTATTCTTAGCTCTGTCTGCTTTGAATTGGCCCTATCAAGTAACCCTTTTATGGGTAATGTGGTTTACCCGTATATAAAGGTTTCCCATATCCTTTATTACTCTAATTAAGACCATTTATGCTCTCCAGAATTGAGACAACAGTGCATTATTACTACTTTTGGTTGTTCTAATATTACAAATCACAAATTGTGGTTTAGTTTGGTCTTAAAATGAAAGGGTTTAAGAATTAAACTACTCCAGTATATCGGTGGCATATATAGCGTGGGAGAGTTAATTAAGAGCGAGACAGCCTAGAAGGTCACTTCGTAATTTGGTTTAAATGTAACTGGATGTAATTACATAGTTCGAGGGAGTAATTACACTTTCTAATTTTAAAGTGGAAGCGAGTAATTATATTTGTCACACGCTAAACTTATTTACATGTTCATAAGAAATAAATGCACATTCCGGCATGGATACCTCCCAAACCCTTTCATAACAAGGAAGAATAGGGAAGAAATAAAGTTACTACATCAACCATTATTATACCTTAAAAACCTTGCGATTCAACTTGAATCTAGTCGAAAAGAACAGATCTCTTGCGCAAAGGGGGGACCATGAAAGCAAAGAAAACAGTCCAGTCATATGACCAAATTCAATCACCTTAGGTGGTTTTGGACTCAAGACCTTTGTTGCTACATGTCTTGCAAAAACTGATGCATCAGTCGCTTTTCCCTCTTGAGAAGCCTTTGCACGCTCAATTATGGCTTCTTTAAAATCCTTATAAAGTTTCCACTCATAGTTTTGCAATCTGTCCACACTATTGTTCCCAAAACTTGATCTTATAGCCCCTGGGACCACGATAACTACATTTATATTAAACGGGCTTAACTCAACCCTTAAAGTATGCGACATTGAAAAAACTGCAGCCTTGCTAGCACAATAAGACCCTGCCCAAGGGGTTGGCACTTTCCCGACAACACTCCCTACGTTCACTATACTTCCACTTAGTCGCGATGCCATGTGAGGGACTACTTGTTGAACCAACCTTAGTTGCCCCAACGTGTTAATTTCGTATGTTTTTCTGATTGCGTCCAGAGGAAGCTCAGCTAGAGGACCTGTGCTGCCTATTCCAGCATTGTTGATCAAGATATCTATTTTCCCACATTTGGTTATAATTGAATTCACGGCCGATGCTACGCTTTCATCTGATGCAACATCAAGCTCAAGTGTCTCAATTCTATCTGCTCGTAGGTCTAACATATCAGGCATTCTTTGGGCTATGTCTGATGCAAAAACATGGCAGTTTTGCTGGGCAAAAGCCTTGCAATATTCATAACCAATGCCACCCTTGGCGCAGCCAGTGACTAGAACAACCTTTTGGTCACCCATAATATTTCGTTGGTTTAATTCATTTTCACTAGCAAATTTTATAAGATGTAATGAACATGAATCTTTCCAAGTTTTCTCCGCCAATACATTTCTTAGTATTTCGAAATCTTGAGCTGACCTAGTCTTAAAGAATATGCTAAGGCATATGCATCAAGATTTAAAGAACGGCCGGCCTTGCAGTGGATTACTTGATTAAGAGTGTTTTCAAATGCATGGAAGATATCAATTCAATTGGCAAAACGTAATGCGCATGTGTGTTTTGGTTACAAACTCACAATGCCAATTGAATTTAATTTGTAGACAATAAGAACGATATAAGGCTAGTACAAAATAATTGAAATTGATATTCAATGTGAATAACGTGCATTTTCATAGCAAGACGGAAAAACCAGGAGTACATGTTTTGGATTCTTTCACAAACAAAACCAAAAATATATTAGAAAAAGAATATAATCGAAGAGGAAAAGTTACTAAAAATGGAAAATAAATATAGTCCCATCTAAAACTTTTCAAAGTCGAGTTAAAATCATATCCCTGCAAAGAATAGAAAGATAACGTTATTGTCGAGAGTAATAAAAAACTGAGGTTGAGTCTGAAGTGACCTTATGAGTGGAAGCTACTTCCTTAGAACCAATATTAACATCAAATCAATTAATTTATGAGTATGTTTTTATAAATCTGATTATCACTAAACAATAATTAATTATTATGTATTTTCAACTTAATTTTTCACTTACCATAATAAAAAGTAGACTTTAATGTAAACATTGTATACAGATACTCCCTCGTTTAAAAAAAATGACATATTTTTACAATTGAAAATTATTCAACTTTAAACTCTTCGTTTTACCTATTTATTTTTAATGAGAAGCTTTTATAATCACACAAATATTATAACCCCACAAAGTTTTTAACTCTTTAAGCTTTTGACGGTTTGAGATTACAAGTTTCAAAATACTTTTTCTTTTCCTTAAATTCATGTCAAGTCAAACTAATTCATCTAAACCGAAACAAAAGGAATAAATTCTTAACGAGATGTGTTTGTTTTGAATATGATTTTAAAAAAAAAAAAAAAAAATCAACGTACAAACGAAAGGGGTAGCGGGGGCAAAAATTTAAAGATTGGTCCAGTGAACTCAGGTGGGTACAGAAAATCCAAACAAAATCTAAATAAGGTCACAGCAATGGCTAAACAGGAGTCAAGAGAAAAAGTTAAAGCATACGGCAAACCTAACTGAGAACGACCATATAACGCTGCCGTGCCGTGCCGTGCCGTGCCCCTATCCTTGATATCAAAAGCTCTTTCACCTACTTTCCCTTTTTAGGGAGTGAGACTTGTCCTTCCTCCTCATTAAATTCCATTTCTCATTTAAGACACTCTCATTAGGTTTTGAGGGACAACATACAATATTTTTATATTATGACCATACATTAATTTATTTTAACGTGTCATATATCTTATGTTATTATTAATAATATTTATTATGAATAATTACATAAAAATTTTGTTTGCACGACCAGTATATAAAATTAAACTTCTTTCTCTTTAATTACCTCATTCACCTTTCCTTCAAAACGCACAGAAATTACACATTCACTATGTGAATAGAAAAACTTATACGGTATGGTTACGTATTTATGTTTGTGTGAAATGTCATAGTCCAAGGCCTGTGTGTCATGTCATATTCATCTAAGATTCTCTCTATCTAGTCCCACTATAGTCATTGGCTTGAAACCTAGCTACTTTAGGATTTACGGTTGCTGATGACAAAAATACAAAAATAGACTTCTGAATTCTGATTAATTCTTCCTATAGGTTTTGCCATAGTAGGCATGCAACATGCTATTGCTGGCATTTTCCTTATCTACTAATAAAGTCACATTTATTTCTGATTTTTAAAAATATTTCGCTATACGCACAAGTGAATTGAAGTATACAAATTAAATGAGTTGGGTAGTTTCATTAGTCTTGTAGAAGGCCCACTGACCCTAGAATTTCTATCACAAAAAAAGAAAAAGCTCCAAGAAATGGAAGAACAGAAGTAGAACAGGAACCCCTAGAGTAGCATGTTGAAAGGCATCCTCAGGGCATTTACATTAACACCTCGTAGACTTCTAGGACCCAGCCAAAATACAAACAGTTACACACTTCTTCTGTTCAAGAAAGCATTAAATATTACTAGTATCTGCCTTGGTTGTTGGCTGTTGCCTGCCCAAAATACTTTTTATATGGTATGGCATGAAATGTACATTATTGTCCCCTTTGAAACGAGTTCGTAGCATCTCTTATATGCAATTTTATTTTTTCTTTTATACTGAGACTTTGTTTCGTAATTCCTAATTTAACGCTTTTTTTGTTCTTCCTTTTTTTTTAGATCTTCAATTTTATTCTCCTACATAGACCAGAGGTAAAAGAAAAAGAATATCCAAAATTTCTTGTTCATGTTTGTTTACAAGGGGTGCCTTTCATGTCTGCCATAATGGCTCTGGAATCGGGCTTTCACTATTTGTCATCTACTTTAAGCTTTTCTTTTTCTTAGTTTTCGCTTTGTAGCAATAAAAGGAATTAACAAGATTATCAACCATTTTTGTGTATAGTTTAGTTAATTAAAGCTTGAAAAAAGGCCTGTGTTTGCTCAGAATGTCTTGAAAACGAGTACCTAAAGTCATGCAATTGCTTCTTCTTTTCAAAGGCTTACACATGCTTCTCATTTAATGCAAATATACACAAGAAGACAAATACACATTACCTGATGGCGTGCCCAAAAACGAAATAAAGTCAGAAGAAAAAAGGAAACATTTACTTAGTTTTTTTCTTTCATCCTCTTTTTGCAAACTCTGCGCAGAGATGAGTCAATAGAATGGATTCGTACCAGCACGAGAGAATCAAAAACATCGCTTATTCCCCAGTCTTTGTTTTATTCTTATCATCTTTTTTCCATTTCTGCTTTTCTTTAATCCATTCCATGTACAATTGAAAGGTACGGAGAAACAAATTCGAAAGCTAGTGCTAAAAGGTTAAGAAAAAAAATACGTATACAGTATAAGAAGCCTTCTTTCATAATAACACTAGAGCTGCCAACAGAATTTTTTTTTAGAATGAGAAAGAAAATCAAAGATACAAATAAAATTTCATTACCAATTCTAAGCAAAACAGCAAGGGCTGAACCCTACACTCTAATTATCTAACATCGTGCACAAATTAAAGATTCAAATTTATATTGCAACAACCCTATTTCTAGCACTGGCCAATTGGGTTCTCGTAATTTCAGACTGATCAAAGAAGAGGAATATACCTACAGGCAAAAGAAAACAGAAAAATGGGCCAACCAAAAAGCAAACTCCTCTTCTGTCTCCCGAAATTCAGCGCTTCACCATAATCCCTTTTCTTGCATTGGCTTTTCTTAATCATTCATGTTAAAACCAAAGCTACGGAATTTAGATACAAGGGAGATCAGTAAACTAGAGCAGTGAAAGACGGTGTTACTGTTGGGAATAAATCCCCACATTAATAATATTCACAATAATAAAAGCGGAACAATAATGTAGCAATGAGATATGATAATCAACAATAATAAAAGAGTGACAATGACACCAAAATTTTTATGTGGAAAACCCTTATGAATAAGGGGGAAAAACCACAATCCCGATAGGAGCAACTGATATGACTATAGCAAGGAAATTTACACTTTGTAGGCCCGAGTAAAATACTCCAAAGACCACTAGAACACTCAAAAGAAAAACCCTCTTTTGATATTCTCACCTCACTACAATATCGCTCACACTCTCTATTTTCCTCACAAACTATTTTCTTATACCATGTCTGTGATGTCTCACTCTTTCTTTCTCTCTTTATTGGTGTGTTGAAAGAAGTAAAAGAGCTCTCCTTTTATAGGAGAAAATACGTAGCCTCCAAGAATACTACAAGAGGAGCTTCAATTCTCCTCTATTCATTTCCAAGCTTGGCTCCAAGTAAGATCTTTCGCCAAAGATATTTGTCATAGTATATGCACAATAGGCATAAGGCTATTGCCAACCAATGGGATGGACCCCACAATCTCCCCCTCCAGTCGCATTCACCTAATGGAGGCAACACCGGAATTTCTAGTTTGAGTGCATGCCGACAAGTTATTTGCATAACTCGAACTTGTCTCTTGGTACTACCTTGGTCAGCATATCCAAATGATTCTCACTTGTATGGATCTTGTTGACCTGCATAGATCCATCATTTATCCTTTCTCGAATCTAGTGATATCTTACGTCGATATGCTTTGTCCTTACATGATAAATGGTGTTTTTGATCAAGTCTATTGCACTTTGGCTGTCGCAATAGACTATATATTCTTTCTGGTGCAATCCAAGTCTTGAAAAAACTGGTTTAGCCATACCATCTTCGTGCCAGCTTCAGTAGCGGCGATATACTCTGCTTCAGTTGTAGAGAGTGCGACTCACTTATGCAATTTCGATTGCCGAGATATTGCTCCCCCCGAGCAGGTATCCAGTAGTAGATTTACGATTATCAAGATCACATGCCATATTAGCATCAGAATCAGATCCTCCAACTCTAGCCATGTTCCATTTCTCCTCTATTACTATAGGACACATCCTCTTGCTCAAATTCAGATGACCAACAATAGTGTGTTGATTGACTTAGGACTTCTCATGTTGAAGCGTTCCAGTACACGTTCAATGTACTTCTATTGAGATAGCCACAACTTTCTGCTTCTTCGCTCTCAAACTTTCTTCATCCCCATAATTTTTTGTGATGCTCCCAAGTTCTTCATATCAAATGACTTGGACAAATATCTCTTCAACTTTGCAATCATCTCCTTGTGTTGTCCTACAATTAACATGCCATCCATATACGACAACTATATAATAAAGTTGTTATCAGAAAATCTTTTGAAGTATACACATGGATCATAATAGGTCTTTATGTATATTTGACTTTTCATGAATGAGTCAAACTTCATATACCACTACCTTGGTGTCTGCTTCAACCCATCAAGACTCTTATTCAATTTGCACACCATGTGTTTCATTCCAACTACTTCAAATCCTTCTGGCTGCTCCATATAAATCTCCTCTTCCAAATCTCCATAAAACAATGTAGTTTTCACATCCAACTGCTCCACTTCAAGATCTAGGCTAGCTGCTGAGCTCAAGATTGTACCGATAGAAGTCATTCTGACAATAGGTGAGAAAATTTCATCAAAATCAATACCTTTCTTTTGTTTAAAGCCTTTAATCACCAATCGAGCTTTGTATCTAACCGCTTGCCATTTTCATCTTTCTTGAGTTTAAAGACCCACTGGCATATGAGTGGCCTTTTACCCTTTGAAAGTTCAACCAGTTTGTACGTGCTATTTTTCTGTAGAGATTTCATCTCTTCTTGCATGGCTTTCATTCACTGGTTCTTTTCTGGATGGGACAGCACCTCCTTAATATTTTCTGGCTCCCCCTCATCATTGATGAGGACATACTCTGTGGAAGGGTGCCTGCATGATTCTACCCTTGGCCTTTCTGATCTCCTTAGAGGTTGAGCTCATTTTTCTTCTTGAGTAGGATAATCCACTTGCTCTGCGTCATCACCAAGTTGCTCCCCCTGCTCAAGAACCTCATCAAGTTGGTTCCCCTGCTCGACATCCTCGTTGGTCCTACTTTTTTCACTTGTGGAATTGTTAGAAATAGAAGGAATGGTAACAAGATTAGAGATTATATCATTCTTGGGCTTCTCTGATTGATTATCTACAACTCCAACTTCACTTTCTTGGAAGAATACATCTCTGCTTCAGATGACCTTCTTTTTTACAGGATCCCACAATCTGTATCTGAATTCTTCATCTCTATATCTGATGAATATACAAGGAACAGATCTATCATCCAGCTTTGTTCTCTGCTCCTTTGGTACATGTGCAAAAGCTCTGTAACCGAACACCTTCAAATGCGAGTAGGACACCTCCTTGTTGGTCCAACCTCTCTCTAGGATGTCAAACTCCAATGGAACTGATGGACTCCTATTGATCGGGTAACAAGCAGTCTGAACTGCTTTACCCCATAATGATTTAGGCAGTTTAGCCATTCTGAGCATGCTTCTCACCTTCTCAACAATGGTTTGGTTCCGATCGGTTCTGAACCTGCACTATTATTGAGTAGCGAGGATGGTCGATGCAGTTTTACCCAACAAGGTTGTGATCGATTTCCACACGGAGTTAATTGATTTGGAATTAGGTATTTATCTAAATCAAGTTGCATGCCTTGTTCCTAATTGCACTTCCACACATGTTGGATTAAAGCTAAGCAAAATATTTTTGATGTTGTTTTTCAAGTATTTAAAAGGACTAGGGTAGTGACTTCCGCCTAGATGGGTATCTAACAGGTAGCAAGAATCTAGGGAAAACTTGATTTGATCGGTCGTAATATAGCCATCACACCCAAGTACTCACTCTATACCTCTCGGTACTTTGAGTGATTTTACCCAATTTGGCTTTCTCAAGTCCAAATGGGTATTCATGCAATACAAGTAATATCAGCTCAAGTCAGGTATTACTATCTCTAGGTTTAACCATTTAATTGGGGCTATCAATTTCTTGAGTTCACCCTAATTCCTTGTTAGCCTAGTTTTTCTAGACTTAGTCCCTCTTTCTCAAGAAGAGACTAAGTCATGAAGGCATGAATCAGTGTTTGCAATCATTAATTCTTCAATTCTAGCAAGAACTAGGCTAAATATCACTAACCCATAAACATTCAAGCCCTAAAATTCAATACCCATTAAATACCCACACTAGGGTTGGGTCACAACCCTAGCTATGGGTCTAGATACTCATAGAAATAACATAAATCAAATATAAAGAGAAGATAAAATCCATAATACTAAATTAAAAGATGAAAATCTAATGTTATAAGGTAAATCTTGTACAAAATTTTCCAAAAGGGAAAACTCGTCTCACGAGCTCAGCAAAAACACAACATAACCTAAAACTGACAAAAAGTTGTATTTATACTAAGCTGAAATTTTCGGACAAAAATACCTTATTCGGAGATTTCGCGGCCGCATAATTCTGACTGCGGCGGCGCTCTTGCTTTCGCGGCCGTGTAGTACCGATCGTAGTTTGCGTTTTTATCTTATCTGTGGTTGAGCATGGACTCGCGGATCACGTAATTTCCATCGCGGTCGCGTAGGAGGCTTTCGCGGCCGCGTAATTCTAACCTGGACTGCACTTCTTGCTTTAGCTGGAAATGTGAACTCTCTGAAACTCAGCAACAGCGGTCCGTGAAATTCCAATCGCGGTCACACAATTACTTTCGTGACAACGTCTTTCTGTCTCGGTCCGCGTTCATATTATATCCCAAAATTCCATCTCTCTAATTCTTCAATTTGCGGACCTCGAAATAGTGTTCGCGACCGCGTTGGTACTTTCAGCTACACTTTTCTGCCGTTGTCAGCGTTCCACATCTCTTGGCCTAGCCTTGGTTTTTGTTCAAGTTTTGACCCCTTTATGAGTTAATTATGGCTTCTTTGGCTCATTTTGAACAATCCCTGCAAGCAAGCATATTACATTAGTTTTCGGGAATACCTTCACGCATTTTTGGCCCTAAACATAAATAAAAGAGAGCAAATAATAGGTTAAAATCCCTACTTATCAACTCCCCCAAACTTAAGCTTTTGCTTGTCCTCAAGCAAATAAGGTAATGACCACCTCCACAATAAAAAGAAAAGGATATTTCAGCTAAGGTGACTCCATCAAGCATCAATTGGGACTAACAATTACCCTCAACACAAATGAATTATCAACAACATTATGTTATGACCTTTTGAGTAACATTGTTCTAATGTGACACTAGAGCATCAAAAGTTGACTCAATTCATCAAGGAAGCTCTCTCTCTCACGTAAGTCATTGTGGATCCCAAACTTTTCCTCCTCTACTCTCCATGAGAAAATCTCACTTTTTAGAATGTAACACTCAAAACAAGGATTGTGAAGAAGTGCGCTCATCACTCTCAAAAGAATGCCACAAGTCCGGCTTTAAGTCCCATAAGATTGCCCCTTATGTAATCACCACTAACGTAAGCTCACTCAACTCGAAATCATATAGGGATTTAGTAGGGATGTAATTAAGGCTTTTGGATCAAGGTAGGACTTATCGGACTATGATGGTTTCATCTTTCCTTAAGCACTCCATTTTCTCAATTTGTCTCATACTTTCTTGACTCTTTTTGAGTCATTTTTTTCTTCCTTAGGGGAATTAGAGAGACACACTGTCACTCTTTTTTATTCATGAGAATCATTTTTCTCCTTTTCTCATCATTCCATGTCTTTCATCATTGCGTTCTTTGAATACCTTCAACCTTCACTTTCTTTTTGACATATGTCTTTTTGACTTTTCTTCCTTTTCTTTGCCTATCCTTTTTCATCAATTCTTTTTCTTCTTTGAATCTTTTATCGCGTTGAAATTCCTCGTTTCTCCCCCAAACTTATGTTTTTTCCAATTGTTCATCATGAATGCTAAGGAAAGATTGGGTGCCAAGAGAGGGTCATTATAAAACGGATAAAGGCTTGTAATGTGGATATTGAATGAAAAAGGCTTAGGCTCAAAGGGGTTGACTAGGGATATCATATTGGTAGGATATGGAATCTTTCAAAGTTCAAATTGGACCAAGGAGAGCCTACAATCATTTCTCAAGTCGAGCTACACTTAGAATTTCGCCTAGACAAACATTCAGGGCGAGTTCTAGACTCATTGGCACGGGAATTGCACTTGCAATTCAATGCCTCACCTCTCAAGTTGATGGATTGTTAAAGAGTAAAGGGTCGAGGGCCCACAACAACCCTAGCTAATATTGAAAATCACAAATGGCTCAAAGAAACCACTTGATGATTGTTTTAGTCAACTCAAGAGTCTCAAGGTCACAACTAGAGCTATTCTTTGTCAATCAACTTGTCTCTAACCATGAGGTCAAAGGTAAATGTGTTAGTGCCAAGTGAAGCCTACTTGAGACACTTTTATTCATTACTTCTACATATCAAAGTAAAAAGAAAATGGACTCAGTCCCTTAAGAAGTTTGTCACGCCATCCATCGTTGGGAAAAGCCACCTGGTTCACACAACATCCACCTTTGGAAAGAACTGTGGCATTAAGAAAATCAAAGGATTATTGTTCACACAAAATGTAAAAAGAAGCTAAAAACTTAAAAAGAAGCTACTAATGGAAATAAGAATCTAAGCTATTAGGAAAAAGTAGCAAAAGAAGTTATAAAGTCAACTATGGAAAGTAAAATAAATATGTACAATAATGGAGTAAAACGAATATATACAAAATGGAACTGAATAAATACATCGAATGGCAAAGTTATATACACACCAAAAGTGAAATCAACTACGAAAAGTAAAATGAATATGTACTATAATGGAGTAAAGCGAATATATACAAAATGGAACTGAATATATACATCGAATGGTAAAGTTATATACATACCAAAAGTGAAATTAACGATAAGTGAAGAAAAAAAAAATTGTATCATAGTTATTACATGCCAATGTCATCAAACAATCATCAAATCAAAATGGACCTCCCTCCCCCCAAATAAAAGATAGCATTGTCCTCAATGCTAATATCAAAATAAGATCAGGGAAAGGTTAGAGAGTAAAGAAAACTCCCTATGTGGTCTCTGTCTGCATCGGGTCAGGCACATGAGTGGGGTCCTCGGACTGCATAGTATCATCATGTCACGACCCAAATTTCCCTCTGTTGGGTATCGTGATGGCACCTAGTCTTACGGACTAGGTAAGCCTAATATTTAGGAATAACAACAATAATAAATAGAATCTAATACTTTTTTGAAATAAATAATTCTTTACACATTTTATATGCCCAAAATCCGGAAGTACAAGTCATAAGCTTTTAAGAATTTACACTAAACTCCTAAAATACCATTGTTCAGAAATAAGTGCAACAGTGTATACAAAAGATAAGATGGTGACTCCGAAACCGCGAACGCTGAAACGGTTTTCCCTTGAGTCTCCACAACAGCAACCACGCTACTATCAATCACTCGGCCGGCTATGCGAAAACCTGGAATCTGCACAAAAATATGCAGAAGAGTAGTATGAGTACACCACAACGGTGCCCAGTAAGTATCAAGACTAACTTCGGTGAAGTAGTGACGAGGACTAGTCAAGACACCCACTGGTCTAATAAAACTGAACAAGTATCAATATAGAAATCAGGGAAATAATGATATACATAAAGGCTATGCAATATAGCTAACAAGACAGTGAATTCGATATAGAAGGACAACAATAAGTATCAGGGGAAACCATGAAGTAATACAAAGACTGAATAGATCACAGACAAATCCGGCATGTAAATATACAACATGAGCATGTAATGACTCAACAACTTCATCCATTTCTTCATCAAATTCATAGTCATCTCCACGAGGTTCCGAACCTCGGACAAATCATCATTTACGGGTCCCAATATCCGAACCCTAACACTTGGCAACCTGCGCCCTCATTCGAGTACTAACTGCATGGACGACTCACGTACCAATTGGGTCATTCCCACCCATACGGTAAGCACAACAAGAGTATCTATATTTGACAACAACAAGGAGTCCTGAATCCATTAATAGTACTTAACTACGTGTATGCTTATGCAGGTGTCCTAATCTGATTTCAATAACCAATAGACATAAGAAAAACAAAAGGGCAACACGTACATTTTCATCTCATAAATTTCCACACGAATGAAAACTCACACGGTAAGTGTTCCAGTACACAATACCAACAACAAGGAATGCCCCCAGGCCAACACAATTATCATAAACAATCCCTGTCATAGCCCACCTTGTCACGCCACGTGTGCAATATTAAAGTATATGCCCGCCTTGTGTCGCCACACATGCATAAACATGTTCCCACCTTGTCACGCCACATGCACAACACTCAATCTCATATCCCGCCTTATCACGCCGCATGTGCAATATCAGTAGTAAACACGATACGGCAGAAACCTCGTGCAAACCCCCATATCAACAATCGCACAACAGAAACCTCGTTCATCACCATAACCAGTACAACAACAACAACAACACGAGCAATAGTTCAGAATACAATTAATACATCAACTCAATAACCTTTGATCACAAGATGGGCCTAACTAGTTCACGAGAAAGAAACACAATAAGGAGAGCTAGGCATATTAAGAAATCACTCCACAAGGAAGGAAAATAGCACGTAACAGCCGCACCTAATTACGCGGGTGAACAACAAGAAATCAATACAAATTCGATAACTCCATATAAGGCAAGTCATGAAGGTATAGAATATCTAAACTTCCTTTAAGGTTGAGCAGTTACGAGAAAAATTCAACAATTTCCATTTAAGGACAAGCAGCAGAGAATAATTCATAACTTCATTCAAGACCAAAACAATTATAGGTTGAGATGAAGATAATAGAAAATTTGAGATACGCACTTAAGAAGATATAGCATGGTAGTAAAGTAAATAAACCTTCAAATAAGTCAATTAGGAGTCGAGAAGGCAATAGGAGTAAATCCAAAAGTAAGAAATTCCACATTTAAGCAAATAAAGATGACACTAGAAATTAGGAAATTCAATCATGCTAAGGACACTTCATACTCGGCGAATATAAGGATCTAAGATTCCTAAAGGGTCAACTTTCCACAAATAAGTCCGAGCATTCGCTCGTCACCTTGCGTACACGGACTACAATCAACATAGAGGACTCAAATCTTAAGGGGTAATTTTCCCACACAAGGTTAGGCAAGATATTTACCTCAAAGACGAAAACCCGGTACTCAAAAATAGACTTCTCGGGCGGGAAGGCCTCCGAACGGCTCAAAATCAACAAAAATAACTTCAAAATACATATAAAACGTATAAGGAACGATTCCGAATAATAAAATATCAATCTTTACCAAATCATAAAAAAATCGATCCAAAAGTCGACCCCCGGGCCCGTACCTCGAAACCCGATAAATTTTACAAATTCTGATTATCCATTCCGATATGAGTTCACCCATACAAAATTTATCCAATTCCGTTAACATTTGGTCATTTAAATCATGAATTTTCATTTTTTTGAAGTTTTCTTTCAAAACGCACAATCCCCTCACCCCAAAACACAATTTAAATGATAAAAACAAGAACTAATTCATGAAATATATTTAATTCTAGTGAAATAACACTTACCCACTCAATTTGTGTGAAAATCTCACAAGGAATCGCCAAAACCCGAGTTCTAGAAGTCAAAATATGTTTAAAATGGTGAAACCCCCGATTTTGCAAACTTATATTCTGCCCAGGTGTTTTGTGAATCGCGATCGCGGAACATGGTTTGCGATCACGAAGAAGAAATAGTAAAGCTTCCCAGGTTGTTCATCGCGAACGCGACAAGGAGTTCGCGAACGCGGAGGAGGAGAACAGGAAACTATGCGATCGCGTACTGAAGAATGCGAACACGAAGAACAAAGTTTGGGCGACCAGAAGGGACACATCGCGATCGTGAAAGGATCACTGCGATCGCGATAAAGAAAAAATAGGCGGGGCAAACAGAACACTACGCGATCGCGACTTGGGCTACGCGATCGCGAAGGAGGGCAACAGACACCAGAACAGCAGTTCAAAAGAAATGGAAGAAAAGGACCCGTAGCCCATCCGAACCACACCTGAGGCCCCGAGACCCCGTCTAATCACACAAACAAGTCATATAACCTAACACGGACTCGCTCGAGGTTTCAAACCACATAAAACAACACTAAAACGATGAATTGAACCAAAAATCAATGAGAAACTAAGTCTGTTTCTTACCAAATTTCACAGATAATACATATAAATCATATCGAACCTGTACCGGGCTCCGGAACCATGATACAGGCCCGATATCACAGCTTTCACCTCAAATTTCATTTTCAAAAACCTTTATATTTTTTAGAAAATAATTTTCTTTAAAAATTCATTTCTCGGACTTGGGACCTCGGAATTCGATTCCGGGCATACGCCCAAGTCCCATATTTTCCTACGGACCCTCCGGGACCGTAAAATCACGGGTCCGGGTCCGTTTACCAAAAACGTTGACTGAAGTCAACTTTATTCAAATTTCTAATACAAAATTATTATTTTTATCAATTTTTTTCATAACGGCTACACACCCGGACTGCGCACGTAAATCAAGGTGAGATAGAAGGAAGTTTTCACGACCTTGGAACACATAATTAGCTAGAATATACGGGATGACCTTTTGGGTCATCACACATCAGCTCCCTCCAGGTCCTCTAACTAGATCTCCACATCCTTTGTCTGGGGAACCACGGGGTTGCGGAGCATCTGGATCATCTCCTCAGCAATATGTGAAGTGGCAGTCGGCTCCTCAGACTGGCTAGTTGTTGCATCTGATGCCTCATGCTCTGCTGCCTATGCTGATGGGGCTTGCCCCTCCATGAGCAAGTCCAGTGGGATGTCTCCAGCAGATGTAAGCTTCTCTACCTCTTTCTTTTGCAGCTCCACGAACTCCTTTGAGGCCTGGGTCTTCCTCATCTTCTTCACTAGCTTGCTCAGATCCTTGATAATATTACCATGTGCATCCAAAGTCTTCAGGATCTTTGTCTGGTTGTCCAGGAGCTTCTTCTGGTTTCCAGAAGCTCCTTCAATGAATCCTCCACAGAGGAACGTACCTAAAGCTATGATGGGGCTAACTATGCTGCTACTGCACTGGATAAGACAGACAACTTTTGTTCTAGCTGCCTGCATCCAGTTGTTGATATTGGATAATACCTGAGAAACCCGTAGTGCAGTCTGAGGGTAAGTGGAAGATGAGGGCACATATAATGGCACAGTGATGGATGGCCCAGATGAGGAGGGAGGCATGGCAGCTGAAGAACCCTCTCATGTGGAAGGCTCTGACTCGGTGGCCACTACCCTTGGCTCTTCAGACTGACCAGTGGAGGTAGTGGATTTTCCCTTGGCTTTTGGGCTGTCCGCTCTTTGAAGGTTGTACCAGGAGAAAGGCTTTTTCGGCTTCACCTTCGTGTCATAGTGCCTCCCATCTACCCCTTGGTCCTTGAGATAAATAGTGATGAAGTTGGGGTATAAGTAGAATCTTTCTTCTTTTCCAACTGCCTTGGAGATGTGGTAGGACATGAGCTTCCCCACATTGATTGGATACCCCGACACGATCGATGCTACCAGAATCGCCCGGGAGAGTGGGAGGGCACTATCACGCTGGCAGGGTCAAGCCGGATGCACACAAATGTGGAGCACCCTTTGACTTCAAATCTGAGGGTGTTCTTGGCTATTGGGGCTCCAGTTGTGAGCCAGGCCGGTGTTATCCCTGGGATGGCTATTACTTCCTCTAGCCAAGGACGGGCTGCTTCATTTAAGGCCAGCTTCTCTGAGTATTGTACTGCCTCCACATCCTCAAATCCGGCATATTTATTCAAAGTGTTGCCATCAAACCGGATCTTCAGGTTACGTACTTTTGTCACAGTGGTGCCCTTTTTTATGTGGGCAATATTTGCGTAGAACTCCTTGACAAGGTATTCATTGGCATCCACAACCTTGCTGGTGAAGTAGCTCCATCCTTTTCTCTCCTCAAATTGTCTCTTGACATTTGGATTGTGAGGAAGGAGATCTATTTCTATGAACTGTCGCTCAAGGGTGAGCGGCCTTTGGGGCCACCATTCTCGGAATTTCAAGTAGGCATTCTCACTCACGAACCTGTCAGCCCACACCTCGGGCTTTCTTGATCTAGCAAGACCACCCACATTGGTATCACCCTATCTCCCATCATCCGGTACCTTGCCATCATCATCAATATTAATTGGAGCAGCTGTTGAGGTCGGAGTTGCAGCAGGTAGGGAAGATGGTACCGAAGCCTCACTACCTCCCTCTGAGCCATCAGACGACCCAGAAGAGGAGGTAGGTTCATTGACCAATCTGAAAGGTTTTGATTGAGCCTCTGGTTGTTGTTGTTGTGCAGATTCTCCCTCAGAAGTCTCCCGGGATGGGAGGTATTCACTTGTATCTGAGGAGTCAGCAGGAGGTCTCACAAGAGTAGCCTTTTTGCTTATTATTCTTTGAGTCGCTAAGGGTAAGGCTTGCTTGCCTTTACCCCGGCCTCAGGAGGATTGTACCCTACCTCTGGGTTTGTCACCTCCACCATGAGAACACATTATTTTCTGCAACACATGAGTAGTGAAAGACAGTTAGGATACACAACCAATTCCTACATACACTTCGCAACCAGTTAGTCCAAAATAATGCCTAATCTAAGAAGAAAATCAAAAGAGAGAAAAAACACATGGGTTGCCTCTCAATAAGCGCATGATTTAACGTCGCGTAACGACGCATGTTACCATCATTACTTGAAATGGATCAAGGCCACAACGTGGCTATCATCAATCTTTCCAAGGTAGTGCTTCACTCAGTGCCCATTGACTCTAAAGATCTCACCATTCTTATTTTTCAAATCTAGAGCACCAAACGGAGCTACATGTGCCACTTCAAACGGGCCACTCCACTTTGACTTGAGCTTTCCCGGAAACATCCGTAATCGAGAGTTGAATAGAAGGACCAATTCACATTCCTTGAATTCTTTGTTCCGTATATACTTGTCATGTAAGTACTTCATCTTGTCCTTATACAAGGACGAGCTGTGATAAGCATGGAACCGGAACTCATCAAGTTCATTTAGTTGCTTTACCCGGAGATTGGCAGCTACATCCATTCAAGGTTCAATTTCTTCAGCTCCCACATGGCTTTGTGCTCTAATTCAACTGGAAGATGACATGTTTTCCCAAATACCAACCGGTACAGAGACATACCAATTGGAGTCTTGTATGTTGTTCTATAGGCCCATAAATCATCATCAAGTTTCCTTGACCAATTAGTCTGGTTTGCATTGACAATCTTGGATAATATGCTATTTATCTCCCTGTTGGAGACCTAAACCTGTCCACTTGCCTGGGGGTGATAAGGGGTTGACACCTTATGATTGACACCATACTTGGAAAGTAAAGTGTCGAAGGCTTTGTTGCAAAAATGAGAACCCACATCACTAATGATAGCCCTTGGGGTGCCGAACCTTGTGAAGATATTTTTCTTTAAGAAAGCCACCACACTTTGTGCCTCATTTTTAGGGAAAGCCAAAGTTTCAACCCATTAGAAACATAGTCAACAACAACAAGAATATAAGTGTTCTCATATGAACTTACAAATAGCCCCACAAAAATCGATGTCCCACACATCGAAAATATCAATCTCAAGAATGGTTGTGAGGGACATTTCATTCTTCTTGAAAATTCCACCAGCTCTTTGGCACTCATCACAACGTCTAAC
Organism: Nicotiana paniculata; assembly: GCA_005239505.1. Lineage (NCBI taxonomy): Eukaryota > Viridiplantae > Streptophyta > Magnoliopsida > Solanales > Solanaceae > Nicotiana > Nicotiana paniculata. The sequence continues at coordinate 41,644 of ML351872.1, forward strand.
AACCTCGCTAGCGTCTTTGTACAACGTAGGCCAATAGAATCCACAACTTAGGATCTTTGTAGCAGTTCTCGCCCCACCATGATGGCCACCATAGGGCGAGGAATGGAAAGCTTCAAGGATACTCAATTTCTCTTCTTTCGGAACACATCTCCGAATAACTCCATCATTGAAAATCTTGAAAATATATGGCTCATCCCAATAATAATACAAAGAGTCTCGTTTGAGATTCTTCCTTTAATTAGGAGAGAGCTTACTCGGGACAATGTCGGTCACAAGAAAGTTAACCACTTCGGTGAACCAAGGCATCCCATTCAAAGACACGGAGATGAGTTGTTCATCCGATAATGAATCATTAATCTTGAGGCCATCATGGGGCCGTCACTCCTCTTCCAAGAAGGACAAGTGGTTCACCACTTGATTCTCACTCCCTTTTCGATCTATGATTTCAAGGTCAAACTCTTGTATAAAAAGAACCCATCTCATCAACCTAGCCTGAGAGTCCTTTTTGGTCATCAAGTAACAAAGTGCCACGTGATCGGTGTGCACAATAACTTTGGTATCCATGAGGTACGGCCGAAACTTTTCCATGGTGAAGACAATGGTAATAACTCTTTCTCGGTCACCATATAGTTGACTTGGGCGTTGTTCATTATTTTGCTTGCAGAATAAATCGGATGAAATATCTTGTTTATTCTTTGCCCCAAAACCTCTCCTACCGCAACGTTGCTAGTATCGCACATGAGCTCAAACGGTAAGCTCCAATTGGGTGCGGTAAGTGGTAGTCAACCTATACTTGAGAAGCTCAAAAGCTTTCATGCAATCATTATTAAAACACAAACTTGGCATCTTTTTCCAACAACCACTTTTGAGAAATCCTTGATGAACCTTCGATAAAACCCCGCGTGACCAAGAAAGCTCCCCACTCCCTTGACGAAAGCAGGAGGAGGGAGTTTTGATATCACTTCAATTTTTGCTTTGTCCATTTCAATACCGTTCTTGGAGATTTTATGGCCGAGGAAAATGCCCTCCTCGACCATAAAGTGGCATTTTTCCCAATTAAGCACTAAGTTGGTCTCTTCACATCGGGCCAACACTTTGTCAAGATTATCCAAACATTCTTCAAAGGAATCCCCCACAACACTGAAATCATCCATGAAAACCTCGAGGAAGTCCTCCGCCATATCCGTAAATATTGCCATCATGCACCGCTGAAAAGTAGCAGGTGTATTACACAAACCAAACGGCATCTGTGAGAATGCAAATGTGCCATACGGACAAGTGAAGGTGGTTTTCTCTTGGTTCAATGAGAATCTGATTATATCCGGAATACCCATCCAAGAAGCAGTATTAAGCACGTCCGTCAAGTCTATCCAACATTTGATCAAGAAAGGGCAATGGAAAATGATCTTTTCGGGTCACTTTGTTCAGCTTCCTATAATCCATGCATACACTCCAACCGGTGACAGTTCTTGTGGGGATCAATCCATTTCTATCATTTGTGATCACAGTCATGCCCTCCTTATTTGGGACACATTGTACCGGTGAAGTCCATGAACTATCGTAAATGGGGTACACAACCCTTGCATCTATCCACTTGATGATCTATTTCTTGACGACCTCTTACATGGCCTCGTTCAACCTCTTTTGATGTTCCACGGACGGTTTGGCATCTTTCTCCAATATGATTTTTTGTATGCAAAAGGCGAGGCTTATACCGCGAATATCAGCTAAAGTTCAACCTATTGCCTTCTTCCTCCTTTGAAGCACCACAAGGGTGGAATCTACCTGCACGTTAGTCAAGCAGGAAGAAAGAATAACAGGTAATGTGGAACAAGGGACTAAGAACTCATACCTGAGGTGTGAAGGCAAGATCTTCAACTCCAGTGTTGGTGGTTCCTCGATTGAGGGATTTGTTGGTGGAGGTTTCTGGTTCTCAAGGTCCAAGGAAAGTTTACAGGGCCCATATGTATAGGATCTCATTCCTTGCAAAGCATTTGCACATTCTACCAAGTATTCTTTCCCATCCTCATCTTGATTCAACAACACAACTTCCAAAGGGTCTTCCACATTAATCATAACACTCGTGTCATCAATAATCACTCAGTCACAAGATCCACAAAGGAACACACTTCGTTGCTATTAGGCTGCCTAGTTGATTTGCACACATGGAACATAATTTTTTAATCACCCACCTCGAAGGTTAGCTCCCTAACTTCCACATCAACCAAGGCCTTCCATGTTTCTAGTAAAGGTCTCCCCAATATGATTGTCACCTCATAGTCAACTTCGCAGTCGAGAATCATAAAGTCTGCGGGAAGAATGAACTTGTCGACCTGAACTAGCACATCATCAATTATCCCCAATGGCTTCTTCATTGTACGTCCGCCATTTTCAACCTCATGGAAGTAGTTCTTGGTTTCCCAATACCCAATGTCTTGAACACAGAATATGGAATCAAATTAATGCTCGCTACCAAATCACACAATGCTTTGGCGAAATCGACACTACTAATAGTGCATGGAATTGTAAAGGCACCAGGATCTTCTAGCTTTGGAGCCATGGAATGCACAATGTCTCTCACTTGATGTGTCATTTTGATCGTCTAACATTTCATTAACCTCTTCTTTGTTACCAAGTCTTTCATGAACTTGGCATATCTCGACATGTATTCTAGAGCTTCAACCAAAGGCACATTTATGGACAAACTTTTCATCATATCAGTGAATTTCTTGAATTGGTTTTCATTGTTTTGCTTTGGAAGACTTTGAGGATACGGTGGAAGAGGCCTTTCTAAGGGGCCTTGTCTTTGGGCACTACCGTTTTCGGTATGTCTATCACGTGTTCCCTAGATAGGTTCACATCATTTTGTGTCTCCTCCACGTTAATGTCTATCCTCACTTCATCATTCACATTCTCATCATCTTCTTGCACAACCACATCATCATTCACAATCTTTCTTGGATTGGAGGTACTTACATCTCCATCTCTATCGCTTCTTGTAGTTACTGCCATAGCATGGCCCGTATTGTTCCCACCCTTCGGGTTTACTGTCGTATCACTTGGTAGTGCCCCCTTAGGGCGAGTATTCAATGCTTGAGAAATTTGACCCATTTTTACTTCCAAGTTGCGGATAGAAGTGTTGGGGGAGGCTATTCGGGCATCGGAGTCGGCATTTCTTTCCATCATTTGCTTGAACATGCTTTCTATCCGTCCCATCTCATTTATCGAAGAACTTGGCCCTTGTGACGGATATGGAGGTAGGTTGTTGGGTTGTTGATACATGGGGGGCCTTTGAAAGCCCGACCCCCGATTGCCTTGGTTATTGTTGCTCCAACCCTTGATTTCCATTTCCTCCCCAGTTGTTATTATTATTGCCACTCCAATTGCTATTATTGTTTCCTCCTTCAATTCCCCAATTTTGATTGTTTTTCCCCCAATTGTTCGGATTGTTGTTGTTTCCACTATTCCAATTCCCTTGGCCTCGGTTGCCCCAATTTTGATTATTTCCTTGTGATCTCCACTATTAATTTGGAGCATTGCTCTGTTGACCTTGGTAATTATTGGCATACAAAACCTCTTCACTTTGATCATCATAAGAATCGTCTTGATTTTAACCATTACCACTTTGATCAAATTGATCTTGATTGTTTTGCACTTGTTGACCACGTTGTCTTCTCTTTTTGACCATTACATTCACTATTTCCATGGCATTTACTTGCTTTGGCCCGTGAACCTGCTGAAGCTGAGCCTTTGCTAACCGATTCATGGTAGTAGTCAACTTCGCTATGGCTTGTCTGTGATCATGAAGTTCCTTGTGAAGGTGGATAACATTAGGGTCTCCCTGAGGAACGTTGGCCCGACTTTGCCAAGCTGAGGAGGTGTATTCCATCTCATCTAATATGTCACAAGTATCTGCATTCGACACTTTCATGAAATTACCCCCAGCGAGCTGATTCACCACACACTGGTTAGTTGTGTTGATACCCCTATAAAATATTTGCTGGATCATCGCTTCAGTCATATCGTTGTTGGGTCATTCTTTTACCATTGTCCGATACCGTTCCCAAATTTCATGTAACGGTTCATTTGGCTCCTGTTTAAAGGCTAAGATCTCATCCCTCAATGTTACCATATGACCTGGAGAGAAAAACTTTGCTATGAACTTCTCAGCCAACTCATTCCAAGTGGTGATGGAATGGTTGGGTAGCCTCTCAAGCCAATCCAAGCCTTCCCTTTAAGTGAAAATGGGAAAAGCCTAAATCTCAGAGCATCCTCAGATACATTCGTCTGCTTGCTCCCCCAGCATGTGTCTACAGAACCTTTAAGATTCTTATATGCGTTCTAATGTGGAGCTCCGGTGAAGAAACCCCTTTGTTCCAATAGCATAAACATTACATTGGTTATTTGAAAATTTCTCGCCCGAATTCGGGGTGGGACAATTGTACTTGCATAGCCTTCATTGGGTAACACCTGGTGTGCTGCCCTTGGAGAAGGTGGGGGAGGGTTTGGCAAGTTGTCATGAGGAGGGAGGCCTCTTCTTTGTACTTAAGGTTCTAGATTAACCTCATCCACTTCATATCATCTACCTCCCCCCCTGAGGAATATGTCCCGAGGTCTTCGTTATGAGCCATTTGGTACCTAAAAGCAATTGACACAGAAAAATTAGAAAAATGGAAGGAAAGAAAAACAACACACACAAATAGTTAGATAGATATCTAAGACCGTCTAACTCCCCGGCAACGGTGCCAAAAATTGATTGGTTCCGAACCTGCACTACTAATGAGTAAAGAGGATGGTCGATGCAGTTTTACCCAACAAGGTTGGGATCGATTTCCACTGAGTTAATTGATTTGGAATTAGGTATTTATCTAAATCTAGTTGTGTGTCTTGTTCCTAATTGCACTTCCACACATGTTGGTGTTGATTGTACTTCTAATGCTATATATTGTATGCAAAGATTAAAGTTAAGTACAATACTTTTTATGTTGTTTTTCAAGTGTTTAAAAGTACTAGGGTAGTGACTTCCGCGTAGGTGGATATCTAATGGGTAGCAAGAATCTAAGGCAAGCTTGATTTGATTGGGGTCGTAATATAGCCATCACACCCAAGTACTCACTTTATACCTCTCGGTAGTTTGAGTTGTGATTTTGCCCAATTTGGCTTTCTCAAGTCCAAATGGGTATTCATGCAATACAAGTGATATTAGCTCAAGTCGGGTATTACCATCTCTAGGTTTAACCCTTTAATTGAGGCTATCAATTTCTTGAGTTCACCCTAGTTACTTGTTATCCTAGTTTTGTTAGACTTAGTCCTTCTTTCTCAAGAAGAGACTAAGTCATAAAGACATTGTCTTTATCAGTGTTCGCAACCACTAATTCTTCAATTCTAGCAAGAACTAGGCTAAATATCACAAACTCATAAACATTCAAGCCCTGAAATTCAATACCCATTAAATACCCACACTAGGGTTGGGACACAACCCTAGCTATAGGTCTAGCTACTCATTGAAATAGTAGAAATCAAAGATAAAGAGAAGATAAAATCCATAATACTAAATTAAAAGATGAAAATCTAATGTTATAAGGTAAATCTTGTACAAAATTGCGCAAAAGGGAAAACCTAGCCGTCTCACGTGCTCAGCAAAAACATAACATAACCTAAAACTCACAAATTTTTTTATTTATACTAAGCTAAAATTTCGGGACAAAAATACCTCTGCAGAGGTTTCGCGGCCGCGTAATTCTCACCTCGGTCGCACTGTTGCTTTCGCGGTCGCGTAATACTGATCGCAATCCGGATTTTTAACTTCTGAATCTGAGGTTGAGCATGGACTCGCGGCCGCGTAGGAGGCTTTCACGGCCGCATAATTCTAACGCGGACCGCACTTCTTGCTTTAGCTGGAAATGTGAACTCTCTGAACCTCAGCAACTACGGTCCGCAAAATTCCAATCGCGGCCGCACAACTACTTTCGTGGCTGCGTCTTTCTGTCGCGGTCCGTGTTCATTTTATAGCCCAAAATTCCATCTCTCTGATTCTTCAATTTGCAGACCTCAAAATAGTGTTCGCGACTGCGTTGGTACTTTCGGGCCGTACTTTTCTGTCGTTGTCCGCGTTCCATATCTCTTGGCTTAGTTTTGGTTTTTGTTCAAGTTTTGACTCCTTTATGAGTTGATTATGGATTCTTTGGCTCATTTTGAACAATCCCTGCAATCAAGAATATTACATTAGTTTTCGGGAATACCTTCACGCATTTTTTGCCCTAAACATAAGTAAAAGAGAGCAAATAATAGGTTAAGATCCCTACCTATCAGGTTCATCCTCTTAGATACGCCATTGTGTTGTCGAGTTCTATGAACAGTCTTTTCATGTCTGATTTTGTGACTTGAACATTACTCTTCAAATTCCCTTGAAGTGTACTAACCTCCATTGTCACTTCGGAGACGCTTTAGCTTTTGGCCTGTCTCCCTTTCCACTAGAGCATAAAACTTCTGAAAAGTTAAAACACCTGATCTTTATTTTTCAAGATATAAACACCCACAATTTTCGTGAAGCATCATCAATAAAAATAACAAAATATTTGTTGCCGCCCATCGATTCAATTTACATTGGACCACAAATATCAGAATATACCAAATCAAGTATATTCAAATTTCTTTCAGACGATGTTTGAAATGAGACTTTATGCTATTTACAAAATAAACAGTAGTCACAAGGTTTTACTGTTGTACCTTTGGCATAAGAAATGGGTGATTTTCTGGTAAGAATATGCAATTCATTCTCGCTCATCTGACCCATTTTGTTTGTGCCACAAATCTGTAGATATCTCATGTTGTGTCGCGTTCAATTCACCTCGGCATATTTCTGCATTTGTCCTGTACAACGCTCCACGAGAAACTCCCTTTGCATTCACCAATAATCCTTTGGTGAGTCTCCACTTTTGATTTGCAAAATAGTTCTCGTATCCATCTCGGTCTAAAAAAATTCTCGAGATCAAGCTCATCCGCAAATTGAGTACATGTCGCACGCCTTTTAGAACCAATGTACATCCGACATTTGTCTTGATGCAAATGTCACCAATTGTATTACCCATTATCATAGTGGCGATATCACCTACTACATATCTGCAAAAAAGATCTCTTACCGGTGTGGCATGGTAAGATGCTGATGTGTCAACCACCCATTTCGAATCTGGACCTGCTAAGGGCATGCATTCCTCTTTGTCATTTATGAAGAGAACAACATTATCATTGTTTTGCATCGTGGCGGTTGTGTTGTCGTCACTCCTCTGGCTACTGCTTTAACCTTTGCCCTTCCTTAGATTTGGGCAGTCTCTTTTGAAGTGACCTGGCTGATCGCAATTGTAGCAAGTTCTAGCGTTTGACTTGGATCGGTTCTTGGACTTCCCACGAGCTCCAGATCTACCATAATTTCTTGAAATCCTTCGATAACTCCTGCCTTTACCTTCTGTGATGAGAGCTTGTCCTTAATTTTCAGGCTTCTTTCTCGTCTTCTCGTCTTCTTACCATGCAGGTTGGTTGTTGACAAATTACCATATGAAGATGGCAATGAGTTTAACAACAAGATGGCTTTATCTTCTTCCTCTATTTTCACTCCGAGGTTGGCGAGCTATGTGATTAGTCCATTAAACACATTTAAATGTAATAAAAAATTTGTACCTTCACCCATGTGTAGGGCGCATAACTGCTTCTTTAGGTACAATTTATTTGTTAGCATCTTGGAAATGTATAGGCTTTCCAACCTTGTTCAAATATCACATGTGGTGTCTTTATCAATAACATTATCTACCACGTCATCTAATAAGTGCAACCTGATTGCACTAGAAGCCTTTTCATCCAAGTCAACCCAATCCTCAGCTTTCATGGTATCAGGCTTGGCATCAACATCTAGTACTTTGTGTAATCCCTGTTAAATGAGCAAATCCATCATCCTTCTTTGCCATGTTGAGAAACCATTATCTCCGTTGAATTTTGTTACCTCGTACTTAACTCCAGATATTTTTTTCCATCGCGTGTAGTATTACCGACAGTGAATTGTATTTTTGTGAACGAGCAGAACCTGTGCTCTAATACTAGTTATTGGGAATAAATCTCCCACAATAATAATATTCACGGTAATAAAAGCGGAATAATAATATACCGTTGAGATACAGTAATCAACAAGAATAAAAGAGTGACAACGACACCAAAAATTTTACGTGAAAAACTCTTTCGAATAAGGGAAAAAAACCACGACCCTGAGAGGAGCAACTGATATTACTATAGCAAGAAAATTTACATTTTGTAGGCCCGAGTAAAACACTCCAATGACCACTACAACACTCAAAAAAAATAATCCTCTTTTGATATTTCCACCTCACTATAATATCGTTCACTCTCTATTTTTCTCACAGACTATTTTCTTATCACATGTATGGGGCTCACTCTTTCTTTCTCTCTTTGTTGATGTATTGGAAGAAGTGAAAGAGCTCTCCTTTTATAGGAACAAATACACATCCTCCAAGAATGCCACATGAGGAGCTTCAATTCTCCTCCATTCATTTCCAAACATGTCTCCAAGTAAGATCTTTCACCACAGATTTCTGCCATAGTATAAGCACAATAGGCATAAGGCTATTACCAACTATTGCCGACCAATGGGATGGACCCTATAGTAACATTTGAGTTCTCTCTCTATTTTCTCACTATAAGTTATTCTTAAATCGTATCCTAAATTATATTTTGCATAAACTTGATATTCCCTTAAAAACAACACACAACTAAGCCAAAAGTGCATACTGTGGAAAAGTATCAATGAAATTTAAGAGGAAATAAGAGAGGTTGTTGTTGAACTTTATATTATTCCATATTAGTTAAAATAACTAATATAAATGATAGTTATCAAAAATAAGGAGCATAAATAACAGTATTTATGTAACTATAAAGCGACATACTCTTGGAAAAGTGTCGCCCGCAGGTTGAATCTTTCAATCGACCACAATGAAGAGAAGTGGGATTTTGGGATGTTTGCAATAAGAGGTAGTAAGATTTTCGCAGGTCTGAATAATTCATTTTGGTTGTCTTAACCGTTTATATTTTTCTCGCATCATCTCATTCCATTCCATCCGAATATATACATCATTTTCTGGTGGTTATTGTTAGGATGGGAAAAAAATGAGGTGTCATGCGGAAGTTAGCAAAATAAACCTTAAACGACGATAAATCAGATAACAAAAGAGAAATATATTAAAAGAGATACAAATATTTAACGTGGTTCAGTCAGTTGAGCTAAGTCCACAGATGAAGATGAACAATTCACTATATAAAAGAGAGTACAAAATATCGAGAGAACAACTTCACGAAGAGGCAAACACAAGTGACACACTAACACTTGTCCCGTAAGTTTTTCCTCTAAACACGACTCTCAAACCCCATATGACTACATTATGGATGCTACTGAATGAGAAGGAAGGATACTCAATTTATAGAAGTCCAAACATTTTCCTACAAGAAAATGGACTAGCCAAATATGCAAAATTTATAATTTTCTTCTACAAGAAGGAAAACTCAATTATAGTAAATATGTTATACTTTCCTTCAATAGATAGGAAAACTAATTATGGTAAGAAAATATGGACAACACCTAACAATTCTCCCCCTTGATTTGAATTTTCTAACAAAATAAATCTGATCCACCTTTTTCACATAGCCTTCAACAGGTCGCATCTCCAAATCTCTACCACAAAGTTTGTCGTCAACGTGAGTAGTACTCTGGTTAAATTTCTTAGACAAAATCATGATTACCGTCAAATAGGTTGCGGCTAGAACTAAACCCACCAAGATGAATCTGCCTTGAATCTCGCTCTGATACCACTTGTTAGTACCGAAAAAAGTCAAGTGTCATGCAGGACCTAGCAAAGCAAACCTTAAACGACCTTAATCAGACAACAAAATAGAAATATACCAAAAGAAACACAAATATTTAACGTGGTTCGGTCAGTTGACCTACGTCCACAGATGAAGATGAGCAATTCACTATATAAAAGAGAGTACAAAATATCGAGAGAACAACTTCACGAAGAAGCAAACATAAGTGACACACTAACACTTCTCTCGTAAAGTTCTCCCTCTAAACACGACTCTCAAACCCCATATGGCTACATTATGGATGCTATTGAATGAGAAAGAAGGATACTCAATTTATAGAAGTCCAAATATTTTCCTACAAGAATAGGGACTAGCCAAATATGCGAAATTTATAATTTCCTTCTACAAGAAGGAAAACTCAATTATAGTAAATATGTTACCCTTTCCTTCAACAGATAGAAAAACTAATTACATTAAGAAAATCTGGACAACACCTAATAATTATTACCAATTTATTTAAGTTGTTCTTGTACATGATTCAGTATTGATTTATTATGCGTTTCTCATTGTCGGTTGCTGCTTCTTCGACTGCATTTGATTCACTATATACGTGCGTAGCATCGGCAAATAAATTCTTGGCATCTCCGTATATTTCTCGGTGTTACTTGCCTATACGACGTGGTTTTGCATATGATGGATCATGTTTTGTATTTTTCACAGCCTATTGTGATGTTGCAATTGTTTGTTAGTGACTGGATTAATTTATTATTCTTTATCGTGGGTTGTATTGTTTCAATAGCGTGTATGATAACGTATTCATACACGTATCCCAGTGTTATATATTTTCCAATAATATATGTTGAGGAGAATTAAACATGGGAAAGTATAGAGGAATTTTCCACCCTATGCCTTTCACATTAGATAAATCCACCTCAAAGGCAAAGTAGACTTCTTTTGGGGTTTCAGATTAGATAAATCCAAACGTAAAATTGGCACCCTATAACAACACATAATAGGAATTGACAAACTTTTAAACTTATATTAGATTTGACAAAAATAGTCTCAAACAATTGGCATTATATAGTTAAATCCTAAAAAAACTACTTTGTCTAAAAAAAAACTACTCGCTTATTTTCGTTTCCTTCCCCCTTTCTCTCCTTGTATTTCTTCTTCTACCTCTTTTCTTTCGCTCTCATAGTTTAGAAAAAAATTATTGCAAATTACGCAAAAAAAAAATCAGTGGGATAAAAAGGTAAGGTTAATCTTACATCAGAGAAAATCAGAAGCAAAAACTAAGAGGAAAAAATATATATTTCATTTTGTTTTTCTTCTCCTTTTTTTTTTTTTTTGGTTGGATTGAACGAGTGGGTGTGATTGAAAATTGACTGAAAATACCTAAACGAGGGTTTATACAAAATTTGAGCAAGACTAGAAGTGAATTAGACTGGTTTCAAGTAAAAAACCAGACGTAAAAATCCACCTGCGACATGTGTATATCACCATGTATATCGTATACATCAGTGTATATCCACGTAGGTTTGTAAGGACATATGTGCATATCAGTCTTGTATATCGTGTATACAAAAAAAAAGATTTTATGGACACCCGTGTATATCACATTTTATATCGTATATATATACCAAATTTTCATGGATATACACAGATATACATGATATATATGACATATCACTGATGTACATAGAGATATACACGAGATACAATAGGGGATAAACGTGTGGAATCGTCTTGAACTTGAGTTTGCAATCTAAAATGTGTTATAAAAAAATAAAATTTTAAAATATTTTATCGCTATAAACATTATTAATATGTTATACACGATGACATACAAATAATATATCTAATTCTCAATTTGTATATCAATTTATCTCTAGCAAATATATTGTATATCAACGGGAAACTATGTGTTATACACTGAAATATACAAAGAAAAAAAATCTTTTATTTACATTTTGATATACAAAAAAATTTATATATTTTTTAATATACACTAAGAATAAATAAACTTATAATATATATTTGGTATACACATTATTTGATGTATTATACACTGTGATATATAAATAATACGATTATTTTCGTTATGATATACATTGATATAGAAATAAAAATAAATTTTAATTAATTTTATTTATAATTTTATATTTTAGATAATAAGGAAGGAAATAAAACTTTAATATATATTTTTATATATAAAAAAGAAGAAAAATAAAGTTGTGATATACATNATATATATATATATATATATATATATATATATATATATATATATATATATATATTGTGATATACATTTATGGTCTATTTGGTGTCAATATTTATAACTAAGGCTATTTTTTGCCAATTGTGTGAGTACATTGTCACACCATGCTAAACCCCCCATATCTAGTGGGGTCTTTTGCATCCGTACCCACTTTTTGTGTCACGTTTTAACTTATACCTGCTTTGTAAAAAAAATTACATCCGTACCAGCTTTTGCGCATAACTTCAGCATGCGAGGTTGAAGTAGCAAAGGCAATCACGCAAAACTTCAGCATTCTAGTAGACGGGCCTGAAGTAGCTTGCGAACTTCAGCTCTAGTCTTTGTAACTGGAGCTGAAGTTTTTGTCTTTGTAACAGGGGAACTTCAGCTCTAGTAAATGGGGAACTTCAGCTCTAGAGCTGAAGTTTTTGTCTTTGTAACTGGGGAACTTCAGCTCTAGAGTTGAAGTTTTTGTCTTTATAAGGCTGAAGTTCCCTAGTTATAAAGACAAAAACTTCAGCATACGGGGCTGAAGTTCCCCAGTTACAAAGACAAAAACTTCAGCTCTAGAGCTGAAGTTCCCAAGTTATAAAGACAAAAACTTCAGCATACGGGGCTGAAGTTCCCCAGTTACAAAGACAAAACTTCAGCTATAAAGCTAAAGTTTTTGTCTTTGTAACTGGGGAACTTCAGCTCTAGAGCCGAAGTTTTGTCTTTGTAATTGGGGAACTTCAGCCCCGTATGCTGAAGTTTTTGTCTTTATAACTTGGGAACTTCAGCTCTAGAGCTGAAGTTTGTAACTGGGAAGCTAGAGCTGAAGTTTTGTCTTTGTAACTGGGGAACTTCAGCCCCGTATGCTGAAGTTTTTGTCTTTATAACTTGGGAACTTCAGCTCTAGAGCTGAAGTTTGTAACTGGGAAGCTAGAGCTGAAGTTTTGCCTTTGTAACTGGAGAACTTCAGCCCCATATGCTGAAGTTTTGTCTTTATAACTGACGAACTTCAGCTTAACTGGTGAACTTCAGCTCAGCGAGGGAAAGGGAGCTGAAGTTATTTAAAAAGTGGGTACAAGTTAAAAAATTTTAAAAAAACGAATATAGGTTAAATGGGGGCGACCAAATAAGGTGCCCCGCGCAATTTTTACTATCTAGTTGCGAAAGCCCATGAGCGAATAAAAAGGCTTGGGTCCGGCTTTGAATGATACTAAAATGTTGATAACAAAACAACTATCTTAGGCTGAAGACATTATAAACCAAAAGGCCCAAGTATAATGTTGCTATATTCTGTAAAAATAGTAGGGGCTAGCCAGTTTTTAGACTGGTAATTAAAAAATAGTCATCGTTTTGCAAAGTCACTGAAAAATATCCACTATTTTGCTGCAACACGAAAAATTCTAACATAATATACTGGAGATTGGAGCAAATGTGTATGATCTTCCAGCATATTATGTTGGACTAATAAATTATGCTGGAACTCCAGTATAGTATGCTTGAAAGTTCACATGTAAAATATTCGAACTCCACTATATTATGCTGGAATATTTTTCGGATTTTAAACAGTGTTTTCGTTTAGATTTATCTTTACATGAAAAGTTACAAAATTTCGATTATTTTTATACTGTGGCTATTTCTCAATTAGCACTTGTAAATCTAGTTATTTTTGAATTTCACCCCTTTTTCCTTTTACCTATTTTCATAATTTAATTTCTCTGCATAAGACGGTAGGAGTAAACTCAATACTAGTGAAATTAGCATTTTTAACGTAGACCTAGTAAGGAAAACAATATTATTTTAAATGACATGACCCATACATTTTACAAGATTACATCCACATTAACATGCTTATTGCTAGACCATTATTTCGTTGGCATTTACTAATTTTTAGCATTCCAGAATATAGTAAAGATCCATGTTAATTCAATCGACAAAGAAAATATTTAAACTCGGTCATCACGAAAGAAAATAATAGGTATTTGTTAAAATAGCTAGATTAGTCAGTGTCTATTTATAGTCAATGGAAACATTTTTCGGAAGAGATCGCTTTTTTCTTAATGTCTTGATATGCCCTCAACTCTAAAGAGAACGTGACTTATACTCTATGATTTGTTGGTTGCGCAGCGACATAAATACAGGCATTTAACAGCAATACCTACATATATCATGTATAACGAAGATTTATTATTTTTGAAAGGCTTCATACAGTGGTGGAGCCACATGCACCCCAGGGATCGATACCGTTCATCGGAAAATTACACTGTTTATCTCGGTAATTTTTTTAAATATATACTATATAATGACACCCCTTGACTTCTTGGTGAGTTTGTATCTTTACATTTTAACTTCCCTTAATAAAAATTCTGGCTCCGCCACTAACTTCATATCTAAGTAAATAAACTAATAAATATGAGTAAACCAAATAAAAGTCATAACTTTAAGTCTGTGTACTTGAATTGAATATTTTGACTTAAAAAAAGTATATTATGACTTATGAGAGAGGAAAGGAGTAAATTATAAGGTAAGTCAACCAGTTTGGTTTTTTCCTTAACAAAGAAGGTAAATTGTCAAGTATTAAAGAAACAAACATTGGAGAAAAAAGCAATTACACTTGTTAATTAAAAAGCAATCTTCCGAATATATTTGCTTAAGGAAATAAATTGTCGTCGAGGCAACATATATGTATACGAAGAGTTAACAATATTAAGATATATGTCAATGTTTTATGATGTGCTGATGTGCATTGACCATTTTAAATCCTAAATCTAGTCTTATTCGGTAAGAAAAATACTCATTACATTTGATGTGGTCGCTAACGGAAAGTGCCAAACAAATTAGGGAAAATGGTTAAGAATGTTACTCAATTATCGGAAGAAGTTTAAAAATATCTTTCATTCATCTATTCGGCTAAACATACCTTTCATTCATTTGTTTGGTTCATTTATGCCCTTTGACCGTGAGGTTAATATTGAATTAAAAATAATAATTATTTAAATTTTACGTGGCAGCTTCTTATTGGCTAAAATTAAAATATCTAACTCATTAGAAAGATCCACCCGTATCTACCAGTTTTTCGTACTAACTCGCTTCAAACACTAACCCGACTCTAACAAAAAGATCAAGTAAATAAAAAGAGGCTTCTATCAAACTCCTTGGAACAAAAGCTCCATGAAAGTTGCAGCGAACATATAAATGCATATTTATTACGTTTTTTTTCTTTTCTTATTATGGTATTCAGTTCAATTTACATCATAGACACAAATTGCATTATATTCAAGATGAGTTTAATTTAATCATTTTCACATAACGAAAAGATTTTAAAGTGAATATTTGGAATAATGATCCCAATAGGTAGATGAAGAGTATTTTTATATCGTTTTCAATAGTTCAGAAACATTTTTCACCCTTCTCCGAATAAATTAAGTACCTATGTGCATATAATTGCAACCTCCGCCACCCCAAAACTTTTCCAGAAGTTACGATTTAGGAATGTCCGTTTGCAAAATTTAAAACACTGCCATTGTTGTCGAACCGTTGTTATTAAATCCCATTCTGCTTTTGTTTGTTAAAAGACAAAGGACAACTGCAAAATTATACTACAATTCTGTAAACAGATTATTAAGCCACCGAATAATCAGTTCTAGCCATGCCACTGTAATAACAGGTAGATAGAACAATTACTGTGGTCCTACGCCATAAGTCCATTGTAGTGACCAGTGGTTGGGTAGTCAAGAATTTTTTTTGTTGATACTTTTGTCAGTTCAAATTTCTTACTATTATATGGCAACTGCCATTTTTGTTTACTGGAAAGCTGTTTACTTCCAATTAAGGGCAACTGAATAGCCAAAAAAGAATTTTCTTTTAATTTTAGTTTGATGTGCACAATCATAATTACACCATTATACTATTTAGTTGAATCCTAACAATTTCATGGATGTCATATGCATATTTGCAAAACTAACATGTACAAGACCATTAAGTGATTTCTCGTAGGAAAATGAGATTATGTAGCCGCTTTTAAAATAATAGTCGATAAAATATATATGTATGTATATTAGCTGGTTTGTATGTAATTTTCACATCATTAGCTGCCACATTTGATTTCTTACTAAAGAAAAAATCAAACAAGTTAGTGATAAATGAAGCAATTACGCAGTTGTCTATGCCTCACGGTGGGCGCCTAATTCTTTATCCGTAAAATGGTACAATTAAATTTGTTTCGTGGTTAATAGACAAGTAAATTGATTTGATCCAAAAAATAATAAAGAAACAGGATAAATACTAAGATTAGTAATAGAAATTAAAGAAGATGACAAGCATGGCTCCAAGAGCAAAAATGAGAATAATGATAAAGTTTAAGCAAAGTTGATAAATTGAGAGCAAATGTAATCAGATAAAGCTTTTGTATGCAGAAAGTATTTCGTCTCTTACAATGGTTGTCGAGCCTATTATTTATAGCTTTACCGAGGGAAACAAGATCCTAGGACCAATCTCCTCTTAAACGATAATAAAATAGTCATTGATGAGCATGTAACGACATGCCATGAATGCAAATATTCTCTGTAACGATCGCTCATTTAATGTTAGAAACCTTTCCCTCATTGAATGCTATCTGATGGCAAATACTTGATCTTCTCCCGTTGACTATGCTCCCTTCGGGATTTACCCAATGTCAGTTGCATTTATTGTATCCGATATTGGTCGCTACTTGACTTGACTTTTACCTATCTTCGGTTCCACGTGTCATGTTACCATTCGACTATTTGTTATAAACCAATTTTAGCCCATATAGATAGTCTCCCTGGTTTCTGGTGACATATCTTAGTGTTACCGGGAAGTTGGTGAAGATTTCTTTCTTTGCGGGAAAGTTCCTGAACAGTCTCTGACAGTTGAAAAGACACACATTTTCTCGCATTTAATACCCTGAACATGTGTTACCTCACGATTCAACAAATATTTTCTCTGATTTTCGTGGAGTTCTTGACGTCGTATCTTATACTATTCCCCTATCCCCCTCCAGTGTTTGAATGCGAAGTATGCGAGTTTGAACACTAGAAGTCTTGCTTCATCGGTGGAAACAACTTGTGAATGGATAAATAATTCTTTTTTAGTGATGGAAGGCAAAGCTTGCTATCGAGCCAAAGATTATTTAACCATCCACATAGTCATTCATCATCGACGTGAAAATTTTGTGCCTTGATATTTAAATGTTTTTCCTTTTCTGATGACACTCTCATGCGCAATATGTTTTTCGTTGTTGCCTCTTTAAAAACCTAGCCGGGAAAATCCAATTGGGACAAAAATTGGACGAAGAAAAAAAAAAGTACAATACACTCTTTCAGTAATGCTAGGATCCATCAGCAGTATACCTTTTGAGGTGTGTCACATTCTAATTGCTGCGTAATTTGTCTCCATCTTGATTTTCCAACTCGGACGACCTTTTACGGGTGATAGCTGAAACTCGGTAAGGGCCTTCCCATGTTGGTCCCAGCTTGTCGGCATTGACTTCTCGAGTGTTCTGAGTCACTTTCCTCAAAACCAAGTCTCCTACTTTGTAGTAACGGAAATTGGCCATGTGATTATAATATATTTCCATCCTCTGCTTCTGAGCCACCATCCTCATGCATGCTAAGTATTTGTGTTCATCGAGCAATTCTAGCCTCACCAGCAATGCTTCATTGTTTGTTTCTTCATTTGTTCGAGAAAATCTTAAAGTTGGTTCGCTCACTTCCACCGGTATCAGAGCTTCCGTGCCATATACGAGAGAGAAATGTGTTTCTCCCGTGCTCGAATTTACTGTTGCCCGATATGCCCACAGTTATCCTGGTAGTTCATTGAGCCATTTGCACTTAGCATCTTCTAGCCTTTTCTCCAGGTTTTGAATGATTACTTATTAGTTGATTCTTCTACATGTTAGCACTGGGATGGTACGGTGAAGATATACTTCTCTTATTTTACAATCCTTCCAAACATTTAGTGACTTTTGAGCCTATGAATTACGGCCCGTTATCACAAGCAATATCCTTCGGTATTCTGAATCGGCAGATTATGTGATCCCATATGAAGTCCATCACTTTTGCGTTCACCGATCTTTTGGTAAGGACCTGCTTCAACCCATTTAGTGAAGTAGTCAGTTAAAACTAAAAAAAATCTTACCTTGCCGGGATACGATAATAGAGGACCAACTATGTCCATCCCTCATTTCATGAATGGCTACAGGGACAACAACATATACAAGAGTTCCGCCGGTTGGTGTATGAAATGTGCATAGAATTGACACTTGTCATACTTATGAATGAATGTCTTTGTGTCATATTCCATCAGAGGCCAATAGTAACCTGCCCTAATCAACTTTACAGCTAATGAATCTGCACCAGAGTGATTCCCGGAGAATCCTTCGTGGACTTCCCTCATCACGTTGTCCGCCTCGGAGGCCCCTAGACACCAGGCCAATAGTCCTTGGTATGATCTTCTGAATAACTGCCCATCTACAAGGCAGTAACGAGCTTTTTTGGTTCATAAAGACCCGAATGCCTTCGAGTCTTTGGGTAACTTGCCATGCCGAAATGGTAGAAGCGCGTGAATAGTAAACGTAGACAATTTCTGACTTTAACCAACAGCCAGAAACAAATCCCAACAGCCATTTTTAAACAAATAAAAGGGTCCTTAACCCATTTCTTCTCAAATTTGACCCATATTCACCTTCTTCTTCCTCCTTGAAAGCTCGACTTTGCAGAAAATTTCTTCTTCTTGATCTTCTTATGCATTTTTCTACTGTCAATATTACAATCTTCTTCTACTTCTTCCTTCTCTTTTTCGACATAAGAGTTCAATTTTAGGGTTAGGGGAAATGCATAATCTGAATTTTTTTTGTTATTGTGGTGAAGAAGCTGTGGTGATACAGTCATGGAGTACGAGTGTTTGATAATACGGGTTGTCGATTTTATGGATGTCCAATTTATGAGGTAAATATCAATTGTACTTTTATAATCAATTTTATATTGCTTAATAATTTTTTCTCTTCGATTTTTAGAGGAACAGTCGATCAGCATGTTATTTCTTTGTGTGGTTTGATCCCCCAACTCTAGAACACTTAAAAATTGTGATTTTGGAGCTGCTTAAGAAGAATAAAACATTTGATGCATTATTGAAGGAAAATAGGAATCAAAGAAATTGGAGGAAATTGTGTGTGCTGATTTTAATTGTAATTGTATTGAAGTTGATTGTGTTTGGTAATTGAATCAAAGGTACTTGACGAACTTATTCCTCCAGTCCCAGACTAAGTTGGTTGAATTGACCGCGCAGTAACCGTCCACATCCAATACCAAGTGCAAAAGTTTAATAACTGTACCGGAGTCAGATCCTTTCATCTCCGTGGATGACCCCAAATTTTCCAATGCATCTGCTTCTACATTTTCTTCCCTTGGAATGTTTATGATTGACCATTCCCTGAAACGTACAAGCAGTGCTTGAACTTTGTTCAAATATTGTTGTATGCGTTCTTCCTTTGCAACGAAAATCTCATACACTCGGTTTACTACCAGCTCAGAGTCACATTTTACTTCGATGACCTCGGATCCTAGTCCCTGAGCTAATTCAAATCCTGCAACCAAAGCCTCATACTCGACTTCAATGTTAGTTAATGGATTAATTTTAATGGCCAGCCTCAGGGTTTCTTCCGAGGGTGTGACTAGAACTATCCCGAGACTGGACCCTTTTACATTGGAAGCTTCATCCTAGATAAGATCCAAAATCCTGATGTCATTTTTGACACCAACACTACTTCTTTAGCAGCCAAGGGCATTAACCCGGGAATGAAATCAGCCACAAAGTCGGCCAGAACTCGCGACTTGATCGTAGCCCTAGGTTTGTACTCAGTGTCGAAATCATTAATTTTGACTGCCCATTTAGCCAAATGTCTTGTAATTCAGGCTTGTGAAGGACGTTCCATAATGAAAAAGTTGTCACAACGGCTATCGGGTGGCACTGAATAGGGACTAAGCTTTCGTGAGGCAACTATGAGAATCAAGGCCAACTTTTTGAGGTGTAAGTAATGGGTTTCTGATCCCGATAATATCTTACTAACATAATAAAAGGGAAATTACATACATTCTTCCTCTCATATCAAAGTTGCACTTACCGCTACCTCCGAGACCGCTAGATATATCAACTAATGTTCGCCTTCTTCGGTCTTGAAAGTAAGAGGGGGCTGGATAGGTACCTCATTTGGTCCATCAATGCATGTTAACATTGCGAATTCCACTCGAAATTATTATTTTTTTAGTAGTGAAAAGAAGTGCCTGAAAAGAAGTGATGGCACTTCTATGAGGATCTCGAGATGAATTTGCTCGGTGTTGCTAACCTCCCGGTCAACCTCTGTACTTCTTTAATGTTTGTCAATATGTCCAGAATATCCTCGATAGCTTTTATTTTGTCAGGATTTACCTCGATCCCTCTTTGCGAGACCAAGACCACCAAGAACTTACCGGAACCAACCCCGAACACATATTTTTTGGGTTAAGCTTCATATTATGTTTCCTTAGGACATTGAAAGTCTTTTGGAGGTGTTTCAAATGATCTCCTGCATTCAAAGACTTGACTAACATAAATGTTTTCATCCATTGTTTTGTGTTAATTTGAGTGTCTGTATGATTCACTAAAGAACTTGGTTCTTTACCGTGTTCCTTAATTTAAAGTAAAGTAAACAGTAATCAGCATTTTTTACGTGGAAAATTACCCGGCTCAAAAGGTGCAAAAATCACGACCTACTATGTAGGATTTTCAACTTCAACTCCATTAGAACAATGAGTCAAAAATTTATCAATTACAAGACTGTAATTCAATACTCTCCAGTACTCCTACTACGAATAATTGATTTACAAGTTACTCTAAATTGTAAAGCAAACACTCGCTCCAACTCAATAATTGTTTGTGACACTTGATTACAACTCAATTTACTAAAATATATTTGTTGGACTGACTCAATAAGAATACAATGCAAGTACTTGATTAGAGCGAACAATATTTGACCCTTTAGTTGATATGTATAGGATAAAATCAGAAGTCAAAAGTAGATAGTATTTAAACACATAAACTTGAGATCTTCTAGGAGTCCTATACATAGTTAGATTCTCCTTTGATAGAATTCCTACTGTTCCAAGGATTTCACAAGCTTTGGGGCTCTTGTCTCGGCATGAATTATCCGTATCTTCTTAAGCAACAACCCTTATCTCATGCAGTAGCCTTACTGCACCAAACTCAGACCTAGGTAATATTATACATACGTACAATAATCAACTTTTGGAGATAGTCCTTTATCCTAAGGAGCTAATTCTTAGAATAATTAAGCAACTATGTTGAGTACTTGGTTCTTTGAATCATTGCATTTAGACATACTTTGTTAATCATCAAAACCTAAATACTCAACAAATTTTCCATTTTTGATGATGACAAACTTTTTACACAACAAGCAGTACATGATCAGGTAATCACAACAAAGAACCACATAATGACTACAAGCACTATTGACAGACGTGTATGTTCACAACCCACTATTGACAGACATGTACATTCATAACCCACAACCTCCTAACGTTATCTACCCTTTTTTGGTATCATCGAAAACAAAAAGATGTTAATTAGATAAAGCACAGATAATGTAAGATTCAAGGCCAAACAGGATACAACACAAGCTTAAGTAATATCAAGGAAAACAGATTAGGCTGAAGATCCAATATTACACAAAGCAGTAAAGCAGTACAAGAGGAGACATTAAGTAATCCCAAAATAAGCCCAGGGCCTTGTCTTAAACCATTAGAACAAAAACAAACTAAGCATACTGGCATACTGCAAACTACTCACACTAAGACAAAAGAAGAAGAAAAATAATAATGCATCACTAGAATAGCAAAGGAAACTAAGGACGCTGAGAAGGAGCAGGTTCATGGGTGAAAGAGGTAGATGTGGTCAATGCTTTCAAAAAAGTGGAAATATGTTGGGCATGAGCTTCCCTATCTCATCTGATCTCTTCCCTAAGTTGTGTGGTTTTTTTTCTCAGCTCATCATTGTCTTCACAAAGCTAGGCATTCTCTTGAACAAACAACCCCAACCTCTTACTAAGCTCTCCAGCCCTACTGTTTCCAAGTAGAATAGCAGATCATGTGGGTCCTATAGACTTGATCTCCTCATAGACACACTGCTTGAGGGTAACAATATCCAAAACATCATTGTGGTTTCCATACTTAAGTTTAGGCAAGGCAATGTTGAGCTTTTCAAATAGCTCGGTCAAAATGAAACCATAAGGCATAGCATGCTTAGTCTTGGAAGGGTCTGCAGCTCTTACCATATGCTGAGTCATCACCCTAGGGAGATTGATAGGTCTACTGGTGTTATGTTGTTCTATTACAACCATGTCTAGTAGGGTAGCTTCATGTCTTCTCTAAGACCTCTGAAGAATGTAGGAATTGACAAATGAAACAACAGATTGTGGAAGGGAGTCATCAGTCTTGAACACCTTCTGGGGAGCATCCAGTTCAAACTTTTGAGAGAACTTTCTTGTGACCACAATTGCAGTGTCAACATTATTGTCTATGGATGACCACATTTTCTTCAAGTTATTATCAAATCCCAAAGAAGAGATATTCAGAAGCATCCCCAGCTCCTCAGCATCAAACTCCATTTCAACCCCCCTACATTACTTTTTACTACCTTCCCATCAAATTTGAAATTTGCATAGAACTCCACCACAATAGGCACACATACAGGAGGGAAAGATTTGACAAAGATGTGCTTCCACCCATGTAGATCAAGTTTTTCCACCAATTGATCCATCCTCTTCTCATCAATGTTTTCAAGAATCTTCCCATTAAGCACTTTTCTGTTCCTGAACTCTGTGAGTTGATCACCCGCAGCTGGCACATTCTTTCTTTTCTTTCCCCTACTAGTCCTTGCATAAGGGGTAGAAGTTTTTGTAACTTTGGCTACCTTTATCTTTGGTGTAGAGGACTTAGTTGGATGGGCAAACTCATCCTCTCCGTCCAGCTCAACCATAAGTTCCACAATTGAGACCTTTTTCCTTGGTTTCTTGGCATTTGTATATTCTTGAATGATTTGTTCATCAACAAATTTCTTTTACTCTTTGTAAGAAGAGTCCTGGCAGGAGGGGTAACTCATTTCCTTATTGGAACTGCTGACGTTGTTTCTTTCACCGGAGTCTTCCTAGGTTTCTTCCCTACCTCAGACAATGGCAAGTCATCGTCATCACTACTAACCTCTTCACCTCGCGTGAAAGGAGTTAACAGAGACCCAGATTCTTGAGTCCTTTTTCTCTTCACCAGCTTCTTCCGAAGGGTCTATGACAGTGTTCCCAATGGTCATAGAGCCTTCACACTCCTCATTCAAATTATCATTCACTTCCCCACTCTCTTTATCCACTCCTTCGCTCTCACTTACTTTTCCTTGATCCTCACCCTCACTCTTAGAATCGTCCTCTTCTTCCCTATGATTTTCTTCTTTTGCAGAATCATTTACTTGTTCACCTATCTTATCATCCGTATCACTCTCCTTCTCATCTCCAGATGCTCCCTCATTCTCACTCTTTTCTTCATTAACTATGCCTTGAGCATCATGCCCCTCGTGACTATCCACAACTTCTTATTCTTTTTCACCCCCATCATCATCCCCATCCTCCATCCAACTAAATGAAAGACTATCACATCCCTCCTTTTGCACTGGTTCTTTACTTCCTTCCCTCTCAACCACATGCCCCATAATAGTAGTATCTACCTCTTTTCCCAGATCACCTACACCCTTTTGTACAGTGAATTCCTCCACTTGTGCTTTATTACTCATGGGTGGAAGAGAGTCTAAGGGTGTAACATCTATATCGGATACTAAAATATCTAATTTTGAAGGAGGATTTTGTACGTGATTAGCAATGACTGGCACTGATTCCCCTTGAACCACAGATTCCTTGACCATTGTGTCTACCTTAGTAACAACATCGGGAACTTTCTTAACAGATTTTCTTGGAGTAGCCTTGAACTTGGTTGACTTAGAGGTATTTTTGGCGGTAGGCTCAGGTGCATGGGTGGTTGGTTTTGGAAGTGGGATGCAGTGGAGGTGGGAATGGTGAGAGCAGCAGAAACACGGGATGATGATGTAGGTACAGTGGAGGATATTAAAGGAGAAGGAGCAGGTGTTGGTGTGGTTCACTTGATGGCTTGACACTTTTCTTTGATTTGGGCTTTGCTTCAACCTTGGATGATAATTTGGCTTTAGATGGGGTTTGACTGGATTTAGGCATGTGACAAGCGCAAAACCGATGTACAAAACTTAGGCTCGCTAGTCAAAGATAGTATAGTATTAAATCGCTTCCACGGGGATTAGTTTAAATGATGTTCTAATAAATCTTCAGCCCAACACTATCCAAGATAACAAACCTTTGATTGATGTTGTTATCGACTACAATTATAACTAAGATTATCTATTGTAATAAACTAATGGCACTTTAATGACTAATGAGCAACGATTGAATATCCGGGTGAGAAGTAATGGTTGACAAGATATGTGATCAACTATTGTTCCGGGTAACTCTAGGTTAAGTTCATTCTTAACTTATATTGACTCCTTAGATTTCAACAGATACTCAAACTCTTCTTCCGAATGAATGAAAGTTCCCTTAATCAACTTAATAGCGGGTTCAATGAACATATTCACAAACGCAGTAAATGAATGATCTTTTGAAGAACCTCTCGATTATTATTCTAAACTAGGTTAATTGATAACTCACTAAGCTCTTTCGATTACCTAGAAGAGGCGTAAAATCAACCTAAATGATGTGACACAATGCAAATTGCAGCAACACTTTTCTTTCTATTAAAGTAAACCATAATAAGCCTTGAAATTCAATTAATAATTAACATAGAGTAAAACCCAAAACAATTTTCAAATAATAACATCCGTCAATAACCCTAAGCAAGATTACTCCATAATGGAAAAAGTATTCATCACAAGAGTATTATCAGAACAAGAAGACATTACAATTCCCAAATTCAAAGAAACTTTCGTATTGAATGAATTGGATCAAGTATTTTGTGTTTTCGTTGTTTTCTTCCTTCTTCTCTCGCAAAAGTTGCTCTCAAAATCCCCACTACCCCCTTTTTAGATGAATTGGGCTTCATATAGGTCACTAGGAGTCGCCTCCGAAATTACAAAAATAGGCTTGAAGAATTTTTCGTATCGGACGTGCGCGACCACGCACCTGGGCAGGTGATCGCGCATATGGCCGGGCACTTTGGACAGTGTTCTGCTCCACTTGTGCGCCCAGTATGCGGTCGCGCACCTAGGTGGCTTCCTGATCCATTCTCCGTTTCTCTTCGTTAAGTGCATTATTGTCTGTTGATCCTCGATTACGATCCCCACTTAATCCATGGGATTTTAATCAGACTTCAAAGCTCCAAAATAACTCGAATTAGCTCCAAAACCTCATTTTAACTCGGAATCGCTCCTACAAAGCATAAAATACACACTCAGTGTAAAATAATACCATTTAAAGCTCAAACACTAGTAGAGTGCAACGAATTAGAGTGCAATTAATGGCCAAAATATGCAATTATAGACTATCATCAACACTCCACACTTAAACCATTGTTCGTCCTCGCGTAACCAAACTACACTTCACTTCAAATACAACCTTTTTTTCAACAACTCTCAAGACTCATCAGAACATGATTTTTAAAATATATTAAGCACAATATTGTAACATCTTAACCTCAAGATTTGACTCAAAAGCACCACGCATTATCTATAACCCGTTCACTTACTCTAACACAGAGCTCAAGCATTACCTTTCCTTCGTGAGTCCAGTGCCCTCACACAAACATGGAGAGTAATTCCACACATAAAAAAACATTAAGAACAATTATGAACTCAAGATAGAAAAAATTCACTCGCTCTTAGAAACAACGTTCATATGCCACAAAAGATGAACCATAGGCTTGCCCATAATGTACTACTCTACTAGTTGAGCCCATTCAGTCAAGAATCAAGTATGACTTTTGTGGTTGTAATGTAGGCCGTAGGATACTCCACCTTCACCATTCAACCCCGCCTTTATGTCAAACCGTACTCCACTTTCACATTATTTCTTTAAGAACAATTAAATAAAAGGTCACCACTATCAAAGAATATTTTGCACAAAAATTCATTTTTTTTAATCCAAGTGGATCTTACTTTTTCAAACTTGTGAACCTGTCTCTTTATTTCATTATTTCCACTCAAAAGCCAAACCAACCACCCACACTTCAACTTTACAAAGTTTACAACAATTTCAAGTGCTCATAGGAGGTAAAAGGTTCAAATAGATGGTCAATTCAAACAAATGGGTAAGACTTATAATGTGGTTGTCAAAGAAACAAAATTATAGGCTCAAAGGGGTTAACCAAGATACATAATAATTAGGTGGATAAGGCATATAACTGGCTCAGCAAAGAAATGCCTATATCACTTCCAAGACTGAATTAAACTACCATTTCACTTTGCAAACACACAGGGCAAGTTCTAGACATCAAATTCAATGCAATGAATAATACAAAACCTCACCCACACATGGAACATACTCACTCAGGATCGGACTCATCAAGACACTCCAGTCAAAGCAGTTAAGCAAAGTCAAGAACATACAATTTAAGGTACTTCTATACGAGTCAAAAACTGAGCCGAAGAGTCACAACAGAGCACTCACTATTCTCTAGGCATAATAAAGTCTAGAGATGTTGCCTTCCCATTCAAATCAGAGCTAAGAGTACCTACTCCTAACAAGAAAAAACTAACTACACTCGTTTCAACTAAAACCTTTTGAAAGAACCACGTCACAAAGAAAAACCAAGGGGGAACTAATGCACTACCTAACAAGAGAATTTTTTTTCTTTCGACTTTAATCCTGCAAAAAAACCCGTCGAATGATATCCATCGTTGGGAAAAATGGAAAATTTTAAAAATTTTATGTATTTTTTTTGTCTATCGCTAACTACTGCAACTAACAACAACCAACTAAAACTACACTAACAAAACTAATATACATACAACATACACATATTCCCCATCCCATACTTTAAATGGTGGCATGTCCCCATGACATACAAAGAAAAATGCAAAGGTGAAGAAAACTCCCCTAATAAAGTCAGTCTGTATCGGAGACGGTTTCGGAGTCCAGATGACAAGCCCGGCTAAGTGAACACAACCATGCCATGGTCTTCCTCCCGGATTCGGCATTCTGTATAGCAAGGGAGTCCACTCGAGCTCCCAAGTCAGTGACAGAGGTACACATCGCCGCCATTTACTGCTCTAACGCGCTCATTCTTGTTTCCAATTGCCACCTAAAGTAACCCAACAACCGGATCATATGGTGGATAAGAAGCGACATCCCCATTTACCTCTTCGAGCGTATTCG
The DNA here is from genome assembly GCA_005239505.1 of Nicotiana paniculata. Classification (NCBI taxonomy): domain Eukaryota; kingdom Viridiplantae; phylum Streptophyta; class Magnoliopsida; order Solanales; family Solanaceae; genus Nicotiana; species Nicotiana paniculata. The sequence goes on from ML351872.1 coordinate 69,210, forward strand.
ATTCCTCGCTATCCGCCTCAGCGGGCCCAACAGGGTCCTTCCCAATTACAACTTTATCAGCCCGGAATTTATGTTCACGCTTTACTTTTCCATTCAAGTCCCTATTTTTCGATACTCGTGCTCCACGGCATAACCGAGTGACTAATGATGGGAAAAAGAACCCATACCTTTGCACATGATAGCGAATCAACATCTCGTCCTGAAGGATCTAAGCCACATCAAAATCGTGGCCATTTACAAAGCACCAAATCAGAGATGCCTGAGGACCATTCACCTCAGTGGTGTTTCTTGAAAGCAGCAGGCGATTATTGATAATGTAGAGCGAGCACTTTCCTTCAACTGTCAGCGAAGCCGAGTGAAATTTTTTCCCCTCCGTGATCCACACTACCTTCTTGCCAGGTACACAAATGGTGGCAAAAAAAAGGCGCCACAAGTATGGTTCTCTGCTGTGTGTGGTGTAGTAGTCAACTGTATCTGGATCTTCCATAAATGTCGGCAAATGATAGGCCTTTTGGATGGCCTCTTTGGAGAAGTCCACTCTCTTCTTCCTTACTGTGCATACATGAGCTTCATGTTTCGAGCAGTTTGCATAAATCTCCCGAACAACCACTAAGTTTTCCTCGTCAGGTTCTTCAAATAATATCCCCAATTCGTGCCTGACCAATTCATGATATACTCAGGGACATTCATTCTGGAGGGACCCAATATCAATCCCCCTCTCCAAAATGGGCTTTTTGCTTGTCTTTTGTTGGAGAATCGTTCTTGGGATTTCCAAGAGACAAATTTGTACTAATGAAACGGGCAAGCAGAAGCCGAAGCCAAAGCTCGGGACCAGGATGCGCCCGCGTGACCACTTGTAGATGCACCTGTGGTTTTTGTTTCTTGGTTCGCGCCATAGTACCTGCAAAAAACCGCCAACTATTAGCTAATAAATCACATGGTGAACCAAGATAGGCTACTCAGACTTCACCCTTACACTTGGTCACAACATTACACCCACAATCTCATTGAGGCAATTTACACAAACACATAACAAGCACAGTTCTTCCTAACGCTCCAAAAATCAATTTCATCCCTAATTAGACCAAGGATACCCAATGTCACGCCCAACCACTATATGGTCAGTCTCTATGTTGAAACTCGTCCTCCACCCCACAAGAAAAAGAGCATGAAAATAAAGAAAACAAAAACAAAATCTGCTACAACCCAAGAAAAATAAAATACAATAAATTTAGAAGAGAGAGACACAGAGAGAGAGAAAGTATATCACTTACCTGAAGGGACTTGGGAGAGAAAACACGTGAGGTTGGGTGAAGGGAGAAGAGAAGGGGGGTGCAGTGGTATTGATTGTCTTACATAGAGAGGATGATGGGGGGGGTTCAATTTAGGGTTGTTTAGTGTAGGGGAGAGAAAGAGGGAATTTTAGAATTGGGGGTTTTGAGAGGGGGAAGTCCAAAATTAAAAGGTAAAAAGTTATCTGATGCGCGGTAGGTGTGTGATCGGTGTACGGTCATGCACTTGAGGCAGTACACTAGTGAAAATGCACGACCAGGTGCACGGTCACCCCATCAGATGCGGGACCGCATACGTCCTGCTTCGTATAATGTTGCCTGTTGCGCGATGCGTGAAGTGACCCCCCAGGTGCACGGTCGCGCATGAATACCCTCAAAAGGGGTCTTTTAGACACCATAATTCCTACCTTCCGCGACATATACCTTCCTTCACCTACCACATTATACTGTACACTAATTTCTATCTATTCTACACTATAAATAAAAGTGAAAAATCTAACTAATAGAAGAGTTAGAAATAGTTTTGAGTTATAATCGTCAGCTTGACTCAACCGGTCATCCTCAACCGATATTGATGCTCGAGGATTGTTGGGCAAATGCTCCAGTAGATACCATTTTAGTTTGTGCCCATTCACTTTGAAACTTTTTGTTCCGTCCTGGTTCTGGATATCAATTGTCCCGTATGTTGATACATGTTTCACCACATACGGTCTCGTCCATCTAAACTTAAATTTTTCGAGGAACAATCTGAGTCTACTATTGTACAGTAAGACACTCTCTGTTACACCTCATATTTTTGTACGCAAGAGTACGTTGTAAGTCAATTGATATAAGATTAGAAATGAAATCATCTTTGAAAAGTTTACAAAGTTAGTTAATCATGTTAACTATAAGGTTACAAATATTTATGATCATGGAATTCAAGTACCAAGAAGGTTGGAAGGTTTAGAAGCTAAACCAATTGAAGAAAATAAGTTTCATCGAAAGTCGACAAGTTGTGAATATTATAACATGTACTTTTGGGGTGAGAATAGGGTTATCAAAATGATAAGGATGTTATGTTATGAGTTATTTTTGTCTTACGATAGTCGTGCGTTATGTTTTGAAGTCAAACGAATTGTGGAACAAAATTTGGCAAAGATCATCACAAGCTACATTCATAAGTTTTACTGAAATTTAGGTCAAATGTAACTGCAATTTTCTCCCAATATACTTAAGGTTATGGGTTGTTCCACCCATAAAATTGAATATATATGAGTTTATTTTCTAACTCATTAAATTTTTTGTCAATACGACATAGGAGTAGAGAGATACATGCATTTTTGCGAGACTGCACAAGCTGCTAGGTGGCAAGTAGGTGTGTCACCTACTTGCTTAAATGAGAGTCCGAAAATGGGCCAATTCTTGTCTTCCAAAGAAACTTTTGAAAGGACTATTTAATTCATATAATACACTGATAATAGGGCACAATAAACAGACCTAAAAACCAACAAACATCCTCCCAAATATTGCACACAAACCCTAATTGAATTTCTCTTCTCAAGTTCTAATTGAAGGAAAAACCTTGAGTTTGAAGAACCAAAATAGGAGCTAAGTTATTCAACAAATAAGGTAAGTTTAATGATATCTTTCATCCATTTTTTCTGCTGAAGATGTATGGAAAGTCGTTTTATAATTGTAAGAACTCACGGGACGGTGATAGAAAGTCGTGGGTTCGAGTTATTCACTTATAGCGGATTGTTTTGTGTTACTGTCGGATTGCGTGTTTTACTAATATTCTATGGATTTTTGGAGGAGTAAGGGTGTTTATAAACAACATATAAATTCATAGTGGTGGGTTGGTCGTTCGTCGTAACAATTTAGGGTTGTTTGACACTACTACGGTGGTCGTTTTGTGTATGAAGAGATTGGGGTGTGTTGGGTTATTTTGTAGTATTTTGTGGTGTATATAAGGTTGGAAAATAGTGTATACATGTTTATATTATTGTGTTTTTTATTTTTGGTGTTATCTTTAATTTGGAGGAAGTAAGGATTATAGGGGAGATGCTGCCCGTTTTAATACAAAATAAGCTTGTCGTTCGTTGTGCGATAGTTGTACCTTTCCTAACTTAATAATAATATTATTATAGTTGTTGTATATTATGGTGCAAAGAGGCGATTTCAACTTGGTGATTGGAAAGATTGTGATAAGGTATCTTAATGCTAAACCTTTCCTTCATTTTGGCATGATCTTGTACCTACATGTGTTTGGTAACGAGACATAAAGAGATGTTCGTATTCCTGAATTTATTCATATTATCCTAGTATCATAAGTTACAGTATTCTCTCTTATCGAGACTTCATATTCAGTTTAGTATTGTCTTCTTTCAGCCAAGAGAGCAGAGAGTATATATATACAATATTACAATATTTTCACCACCATCAAACTATAATTGGTAGGCAGACCCCTTATTGGGAAATCTCTGATCAGATGGCAAGTTATATACCAAGCCTACTGTGGTTGAGCGTCTATGAGTGAGCCCAGAATGGCCGAGATACAGAGCCTAGTATGGCCGAGTGCCTATGAGCGAGCCTACTATGGCAGAGGGGTTACACATACTGAGCCTTATAGGGCCGAACAACTATTTTATTTACTCTATTGAGAGAGATGAGTCAATATCGGCAGGTAAGCATATCTTCAAATTATATTTGACTCCCAGGTACTTTCAGTTATTATATTATCAGTTTCGTTTCATCTTTCAGTTATCATGTTGCCTTACATACTCGATACATTATTTCGTATTGACGTCCCTTTTGTTGGGGACGCTGCATTTCATGCCTGCAAGTCCTGATAGACAGTTGGACAGACCCTCCCAGCTGACAGATTCAAACATCAGCTTGGTTGGTAAGCTCCACTTTCTCGGAGTTACCAGGTCTAGACCCTGGAGTCCATTTTATATACACAATTTTGATGGGTAGATCGAGGTCCTGTCCCGACCATGATACATTTCAATTATCTCTAGAGGTTTGTAGACGAGTCCTATATATTTTGTATATCAGTAGATTTTCATGGCGGCTTCGTCAGCCTGCACATTTATATATATCACCTTTTGGGTATGTTTATCCCTCAGATGAGAGAGACGATATTTTCAGATGATTCAGAATATGGCCTCATTGGCCTAAGTTGAGGGTTACCCCTCCAGAGTTCAGAGTTATAAAGTGGTACGTTGGGGCCGAGTATGGCACCGGGTGCTAGCCACGCCTCTTAAGGTTTGGGGCGTTACACTTTTCCCTTCATGAATCTCCTTTGTCTTAATCAGAAGATCATGCCGCCTTTTAGTCTTTTCCTTGAAAATTTGTGCATTTTCATACGCGTCCAGTCTAAACTCCTCCAATGCATTCATCTGCGCCAACATGTATTCACCTGCAATACTAAGATCAAGATAAAGCATCTAATTGTCCAATAAGCTTTATGTTCTATGTAAACAGGTTGGTGACACGATTTTCCATACACTAGTTTGAATGGGGAAGTCCCTATGGTTGTTTTAAACACAGTTATGTACGTCCATAGAGCTTCTTCCAACTTTACCGACCAATCCTTACGAGAAGCACAAACCGTCTTTTCAATAATTAATTTAAGTTCATGGTTAGCCACTTCGACTTGCCCACTAGTCTAGGCATGGTACGGGGTTCCCGTTTTGTGTGTGATCCTATACTTGGACAGTAGTGCAGCAAACTTCTTGTTCACAAAGTGTGACCCATTGTCATTGATAATCACTCTAGGTGTTCCAAAGCGGGTAAAGATGTATTTCCTTAAGAATTCACACTCCACCCGAGTATCATTGGTCATAGTAGGGCTTGCTTCAACCCACTTAGAAAAGTAGTCAACGGCTACTAGGATATAATCATAAGAGTGTGACGATGGGAACATACCCATGGAATTAATGCCCCAAACGTCAAAAATTTCACATACCATAATGGATTTGAGAGCCATTTCATCCCTCTTACTAATATTACCTGCTCTTTGACACTTGTTACATGCAGCTACATACTCTCTCGCGTCTTTGTACAAGGTAGACCAAAAGAAACTGGCTTCCATGACCTTTGCTGCAGTTCGATTCCCACCATATTGTCCTCCAACTTCTCCATCGTGGAAATGAGATAGAATGCCTGCCATTTCGCCTTCAGGAACACATCCTTGAATCACACCATCTACACAGTTTAAACAAGAAAGGGTCATTCTAAAAATAACATATTACCTCACCTTGCAGCTTCTTTTTGTGACCTGAGGTTAAGTCGTGTGGTATCCACCCACTAGCCAAGAAGTTGGATATGTCGGCGAACCATGGTGGTATATCGGATACTACTACAATGGAATAAATCTGCTCATCTGGGAACTCTTACCGACTGTCCATCGCTTCAACAGGTGGTTTCTCCAATCACGATAGGTGGTTAGCCACTTGATTTTCCTTGCCTTTCATGTCCTTGATTTCTAGATCAAATTATTGCAACAACAATACCCACCGCATCAGACACGATTTGGACTCTTTCTTACTCAATAAATATTTCAGTCCTGAGTGATCAATATGCATTATTACCTTTCTTCCTATAAAATAGGATCTGAACTTGTAGAAAGCAAAGACTACTATAGAGAACTCCTTCTCCGTGGTAGCATAGTTTACCTGAGCATCATTCAAGATTCAGCTTGCATAGTAAATGGTCCAGAAGAGTTTATCTCTCCTCTACCGCAGCACTATTCTTATTGCCACATCACTAGCGTCGCACATTATCTTAAAAATCTTACTCCAGTTGGGAGTCACCATTATAGAGGCAGACACTAGCTTCTCCTTGATCAGTTCGAATGCTCTGAGACACTCCACATCAAATACAAATTTTACATCCTTGGCAAGTAATACATTTAAGGGCTTGGTAATGTTGGAAAAATTCTTAATGAACCTTCTGTAGATACCGACATGTCCCAAAAAACTTCTGATGCTCTTCACTAGGGTCGGTGGTGGGAGCGTGGCTATCACGTCTACTTTAGCTTTGTCAACTTCAATACCTTCAGTTGTGACTTTATGGCCCAGGACTATCCGCTCCTTAACCATGAAGTGATACTTTTCCCAATTGAGTAATAGGGGAGTGTCATCACATCATTTTAGAACAAGTTCGAGGTTCCTCAAGCAATCTTCAAAGTCATCCACAAATAGAGTAAAGTCATCCAGGAACACCTCCTGACACTTCGCATTAAAATTTAAAAATATTGACATCATGCATCTTTGGAAAGTAGTTGGTGCATTGCATAGTCCGAAAGGCTTTCTCCGGTATGCAAAGATTTCGGACGGGCATGTAAATGTAGTTTTTTTAACATCTTCGGGAGAAATGGGTATTTTATTGTACCCTGAATATCTATCTAAGAAGCAGTAACATCCACGTCCGGCCACATTCTCCAACATCTGATCAATGAAAGGAAGAGGGAAGTGATCCTTCATTGTTGCATTATTTAATCTCCGGTAGTCAATGCACATTCTCCACCTAGTAACTGTTCTGGTAGGAATTAGCTCACTGTCCTCGTTTCTTACCACTGTCATGCCCCTTTTTTTCGGCACAATCTGTACAGGGTTTATCCATTGGCTGTCAGAGATGAAAAATATTATGCCTGCATCCAACAATTTGAGTATCTCTTTTTGGACCACCTCCTCAAGATTTTTGTTCAATTTGCGTTGGGACTGCACCACTAGTTTACTCCCTTCTTCTAATAGGATCGTGTGCATGTAGATTGTGAGGCTAATCCCCTGAATATCGGATATACTCCAATCGATTGCCTTTTTATTCTTCCTTAGTAACTCCACAAGGATGTGTTCATGTTCACCTGTCAAATCAGCAGCAACAATCACATGAAAATTGTTAGTATCTAAAAAAGCATATTTCAAATATGTCGGGAGTACTTTTAATTCATCCTTCGGCTTGGTCTTTTCTTTCTCGAATTCTTCTTCATATACCACCTGGTTCTCATTTTCCAGCGCCTTAGCTTCCTTCTTGATATCAGGATCTTCATCCTCTGTTGTGCTTGATTGACTAATATATCTCTCCAGTGAGTCACCTACCAGCTTATCCAGTTTGTGTTGTTTAGCTAATTATCCCACCACATCTAGCTTGAGATAAGAATAGGTAGATTCCTCATCACGTATGTATTTCATCATTCTCCTCATTTGGAACACCATTTTTTTGTTTCCCACTCGTAGCATGAGTTTCCCCTCATATATATCAAGAATAGCCCGGCCAGTGCAAGGAAATGGTCTCGCCAATATTAGAGGTACCTCCGTATTCTCTTCCATATCTACCAGGAAGAAGTCTATTAGGAAAAAAAATTGTCCACCCTTACCAGAATGTCCTCAATTATGCCCTCTGTTTCGTGGTCTGATCATCCAGTTTCAAGGATACTGGCACAAATTTGATCACTCCTAGCTCTCCTTCCAATTTCTTGAACACCGCATCAAGTTAATGGATGCACCTGAATCGCACAAGGCTTTGTCAAATTTTCGCTACCCAACAAGCAAGGTATAGTGAAACTGTCAAGATCCCCATACTTCTTGGGAATTTTGTTCTATAGAAAGGCACTGCAGCGGGCATTGAGTTTGAACACTTTTATTTCCTCGAGCTTTCTTTTTCTTGAGAGGATTTCCTTCAAGAATTTTGCATAGGCTGGCATCTGTGTGAGCACCTCCGTGAATGGGATGTTCATATACAACTGTTCAGCATCTCCAAGGATTTTTCTAATTTCTCTCGCTTTATATTTAAAAGAAAAGGTAATAATGGGATGTGCTTGATTTCCTCAACTACATTTTTCACCTTCTGCTTAACAATATTCCTTGTTTTTTACATTCTCATTGGGCAAAGACTCATCAATTTTCAGTTCTTTGGCTATCTTGGTTGAGTTGATCTCCTTCTCACCCCTTGCTTTTGCCTTTGGCTCTGCTAATATTTTCCTACTTCTAGAGACACGGCTTTTATTGTCTCTTTTGGATTCTTTTCAGCGTCTGCCAGCAAAGTCCCCGGTGCCCTTTCTAACAACAATGTTGCAAGTTGCCCCATTTGTCCTTTTGGATTCTGTATGGCTATGCCTTGCTCCCTAATAGTATTCCCTTGAGTCTCAAGTTTCTCATCGGATTTATTTATAAATGCCTTCATTAGATCTTCTACACTTAAGTTGTTGGACTGTGGTGGTTGATATGGTTGCTTCTGTTGATTTTGGAAACCAGGAGGTCCTAGCACTGGTGCTCTGGGATTTTGATGCTGCCAGGAGTTCAAACTACTAGTTGAAGAACTCCATGGGAACCCTGGATGTCTTTGTACCATATAATTGAAATTACCACCTCTTTGGTAGTTGCCTCTATTAAAGTTCCACACACCGTTAGCTTCCTCGATTGTAGCTTGACACTCATGTGTCGGGTGTCCCAATCCACAGATTTCACATCCCACATGTGGTTGATTTTGTACCTGAGCTTGTGTCAGTAGCTTGATGTCCTTGTCCATAACTGCAATTTAGGCTTGCATTGCTATCGACGATTCTACTTGGTGCACCCCTGCTGATCTTCTTCGGTCCCAATGATCAGTGACCGTTGTTCTGCGTCTTCAAATATTTCATTCAGAAGAGCGACAATCTCTTCAGGAGTTTTCTTCATCAGAGGACCTGCAACCGCACTATTCAGCAATCTCCTTGATGACAGGTTTAAACCATCCCAGAAGTCCTGGAGTTACATCTATTGCTCCATTCCGTTATGAGGGAACCTCTGCAATAGCTCCTTGAAACTTTTCCATGCCTCGAACACTGTCTCCCCTTCACCTTTGCTGAAACTGTGAATCTCTTTCCTCATTCGACCAGTCTTACAGCAGGGAAATATTTTTCTAAGAACTTGGTAGTCATTTCCTCCCATGTACGGATTGACCCTGTTAGAAGACTTCTCAACCACTACTTTGCATCATTAGATGGTTGTTGGGATCTTCATTGGGTTTCACTCTAAATATGCAGTTATTTTGAATGGTCTAAATGACTCCCTTTTTGAGTTCAAAATTATTGGCATCAATGGGTGGGGGTATCACACTAGAATGTTGTTGGTTGTACACCGGTCTGGCATAATCTCCTAACGACCTCCCAAGTCTAGGAGTTGCATTTTCAAAGTCATCTTTTATTATGTTTTGATTAGGATTGAACCTTCACTCCTCCTCGACCATTTCATCCACAATTTTGGCTACTTCAGCTGCTAAATGTGCTTCCCGTTGCTGAGACGCCTCTCTTGCATCTAGGTTCACTGCCTCTTAGTTGTTTACCATTGTATTTTGAGTTGAAGGCTGACCCAACAACAATGCACTCGATCCTTTATCTCTTCTCAACTGCATCAGTTTCTTGTCTAACTCTGGGAGATATGGCACCAAGTCATTTGAAGAGGATCGAGTCATACACCCCTAAACTTAACTTGTTTCCTGCACACAGATGAGAAGAGCGTAAAAAAGGAAAATAAAATAATAGAGTTGTTCCTGAATTAGCACTGAAAATTAATTTAAACACTATTAATCGCCAATCCCCGGTAATGACACCAAATTTGATGACCGCAAAATCGGTGTATAAAACATAGGCTCGCCAGTCAGAGATAGTACAATATTAAATCGTCTCCAAAGGGATTTATTTAAATGATGTTCTAATAAATCTTCAGCTCAACATTATCAAGCATAATAAACCTTTGATTGATGTTGTTATCGACTACAATTAAAACTAAGATTATCTATTGTAATAAACTAATGGCACTTAAAGATTAAAGAGCAACAATTGAATATCCTGGTGAGAAGTAAGGGTTGTGACAAGCTATGTGATCAACTATTGTCCCGGGTAACTCTGGGTTAAGTTCATTCTTAACTTATATTAACTCCTTCAATTTCAACAGATGATAGGCTACCTTAGGGACATAAACTCTTTTCCAAATGAATGAGAGTTCTGTTAATCAACCTAATAACAGTTTCAATGAGCATATGCACAAACACAGTGAATGAATGATCTTTCGAGGAACACCTCTCGATTATTCTTCTAAACTAGATTAATTGATAACTTTCTAAGCTCTTTAGGTCACCTATAAGAAGTGTAAAATCAACCGAAATGATATGACACAATGCAAATTGCAGCAACAATTCTCTTTCGATTAATGTAAAACCACAATAAGCCTTGCAATTCAATTAATTAATCATTTGATGAATTTAGGTAATGAACATAGAGTAAAACCCATAATAATAGTCAAATCACAACATCCATCAATAAACCTAAGCAAGATTACTCCATAATGGAAAAAGTATTCATCACAAGATTATTAGAAGAACGAGAGGACATTACAATTCCCAAAGTCAAACTTTCGCATTGAATGAATTGGATCAAGTATTTTGCGTTTCTATTGTTTTCTTCCTTCTTCTCTTCCAAAGGTTGCTCTCGTTATCCCCGATACCCCCTTTTTAGACGATCTGGGCTTCATATAGGTCACTAGGATTCATCTCTAAAATTACAAAAATAGGCTCCGCGAATTTCGTGGACCAGACGTGTGCGGCCGCGCACCTGGGCAGGTGATCGCACATATGGCCGCACACTTTGGACAATATTCTGCTCCACTTGCGCGCCCAGTGCGCAGTCGCGCACCTGGGTGGCTTCCTGTTCCATTCTTCGTTTCTCTTTGTTAAGTGCATTATTGTGCGTTGATCCTCGATTACGATCCCCACTTAATCCATGGGCTTTTAATCAGACTTCAAAGCTCCAGAATAGCTCGAGTTAGCTCATAAACCTCATCGTAACTCAGAATCACTCCTATAAAGCATAAAACACATGCAGTGCAAAATAATACCATTTAAAGCTCATACACTAGTAGAGTGAAATTAATGGCCAAAATATGCAAGTATAGCCTACCATCAACATGGTGATCACATAAGAGACTCGATGAAGAGAAAGGGATAATTGGTTCTTGATATTTGCTCTTTTTCTTGCTTAGAGTTTGAGAGAAACAGTGAGGTCTGAGAAGATGATCATAGGGGTCTCTTAAAGATGTTACTCCTGATTTGACTGGAAAAGAGAAGGTGACCGAATTTGAGTTCTAGCGGGACTCTTATGACAGTTACTTTGACAGTTAGCATCTCTGGAGTAATTGAACCCTAATTTCACTAGGATTCCCCCTTACTCTTTGACTAGAAGAAGACTCGAAGTGATGCCAACAGAATTAGAAGCCTGAGCATAGCAATAATTTTAGGATACTAAATCACAGTGAATCAAGACAATATGGCACGTACCTGAGTCGAAGAACCAACTCCTTTAGTAGCTCCTTACTTATTTCTACAATAAAGCTTCAACACTCCACACTAGTATCATACAACACAGTTATCAACAATATTTTCCAAGCAAGTATGTGGCTTAGTACAAGCACGAAGTTGAATCAAACATAATGTACTCAATAATCTACATCTAATTATACTTTTCTAGCCAATCACTGGGTTTCAACTTCGTTGGAAGAATTGATTAGACATCTAATCTATTCCTTTCAAAGTGATCCTTACTCGTAGCTTTAGTAAAAATATCAGCAATTTGATCTTTAGTTTTACAAAAGTAAATTGAGATATTTCTCTTTTAAACATTGTCTCTAAGAAAGTGATGTCTAATGTCAATGTGTTTGGTTCTCTTATGCTGACATGAATTTTTATCAATGTTTATGGAACTAGTGTTATCACAAAAAATGGGAACACAATCAACAGATATACCATAGTCCCTTAGTTGTTATCTTATCCATAGCAACTGAGACAACAGGATGTTATTGCCACATATTCCGCCTCAACTATAGATAAGACCACTGAGTTTTGTTTCTTGGTTCCTCAAGACACCAGACAAGAACCTAGAAAAAGAGCTGTTTTTGAAGTGCTTTCCTGTCAACATGAAAGCCTGCATGGTCAGCATCAACATAACCAACTAGATCAAAACTATATCCTCTGGGATACTATAGACAGAGGTCAAGGGTCCCCCTGAGATATCTTAGTATCATTTTGACAGCCTTCTGGTAAGATTCCTTGGGATTTGACTGAAATCTTGCATACAATCCCACACTAAATACAATATCCATAATGCTTGTTGTGAGGTACAAGAGTGACCCAATCATTCCTCTATATAGTTTATGTTCAACATTTTTCCTTTCTTCATCAAGGTCCAGTTTTGTTGCATTTGCAATGGGAGTGACAATGGACTTAGTGGAGTCCATGTTGAACTTCTTTAGTAATTCTTTGATGTATTTCTGCTGATGTATCATGGTTCCAGTATGTTTTTGCTTGATTTTCAGCCCCAGAAAGAAGTTCAATTCACCCATCATGCTCATTTCAAACTCATTTCCCATTATCTCAGAAAATTCCTTGCATATTGCTTCATTGGTATCCCCAAAGATAATGCCATCCATATACACTTGCACAATCAGAATATTCTTCCCACTGCTCCTTACAAAATAGAGTGTTATCCACCTTTCCTCTTACAAATTTGTTGGCTAAGAGGAACTTTTAGAGTCTTTCATACCAAGATCTTGGACCCAGTTTCATTCCATAAAGATCTTTATCCAACTTGAACACATAGTCAGGAAATTCTTCACATTCAAATCCAGGAGGTTGTTTCACAAACACTTCCTCCTTCAGATAACATTAAAGAAGGAATTCTTTACATCTATCTGATACAAGGTGAACTCCATGTGGGCAGCAAAGGCTATCAACATTCTTATAGCTTTCATTCTAGCTACAGGTGCAAACGTCTCATCATAGTCGATGCCCTCCTCTTGATTGTATCCCTGAACCATCAGTCTAGCCTTGTTCCTTATGATATTTCCTTTTCATCTAGCTTGTTTCTGAACACCCATCTCGTACCTATGATAATTCTGTTCTTGGGTCTTTGTACCAAGTGCCAAAACTTACTTCTCTCAAATTGATTTAGCTCTTCTTGCATGACCATAACCCAGTCTGGATCCTTCAGATTTTCTTTGATGGTCTTAGGTTCAACCTGTGAGAGAAATGATGTGAGTGCACATAGATTTCTTCAAGAAGACCTGGTTCGCACTCATGCATTTGGGTAAGAGATAATATTCTCAAGAGGATGTGAACTTTGATGCTATCATGGTCTGATCTGTTTACCCAAAGAAGCTTCACCCAAGGAGTGACCCAAAGGAAAAGGTTCAGTGGGTGTGGCTTCATCAATGTTGTTAGCAGTCAGAGGAGTTCTTTCTTTTTCTTTTTCCTCATGATCACTGTCAATTTCCTTGTGGTCTTTGGATCCATCTTCATACTGAGGTTGAGATTCCTTTGTAACTCCATCATCAGTGAGTCCTATGTCATAATCTTCATCCTGCAAACCTTTCTCCACCAAATTGTTATATTCATCAAAGATGACATGAATATTTTCTTCTAGTTCTTTATTAAAAACTTTATAGGCATTTCTATGTGGAGAGTAACCCAAGAAAATTTCCTCATCACTTCTATCATCAAACGTATCTAGAGCTTCTTTTCCATTATTATGCACAAAACATTTGCACCCAAAGGCTCTCAGGTGAGTGATGTTGGGTTTTCTTCCTCGAAGAAACTCATAGGGAGTTTTCTCAAGAATGGGTCTGACCATGCACAGGTAACATGCAGTATTGAGTGCCTCAGCCCAGAAACTTTTAGGTAGTCTACCAGAAATCAACATGGTCCTCCTCGGGATCTATTATTTCTTTCTACAACCCCATTTTATCGTGGAGTTCTAGGTGTAGATAAATTATGGTCAATACCACGTGAGCTACATAACTCAAGGAATTTGGAATTTTCAAACTCAGTTCCATAATAAATTGTTATACTTAATACATTGCACCCCAATTTTTGTTGAACCATTCTAAAAATTACGAAGAAAAAATCAAAGGTTTCAGCTTTATATCCCAAAAATAGAGTCCATGTATACCTAGAGAAGTCATCAACAATCACAAAAACATACCTCTTTCCTCCTCTGCTCCTTACTCTCATTAGTCCACGTAGGTCCATGCGAATGAGTTCTAGAGGTTTAGAAGTATTTACAACCTTTTTAGATTTAAAGGGTGACCTTAAATATCTCCCTCTAACACATGCATCACACACCTTGTCAGAGAAGAACTCAACTTTTGGTAGACCAAGGACCAAGTCCTTTGCTGCCAACTTGTTTGAGTTGGGAGAGACTAGCATGTCCTAGTCTTCTATGACATAGCGGTGGATCATCTTCCACTACACTCAAGCATATGCTCTCACTCTGAGGAAGTGATATAATCGATATCTTGTAGACATTGTTATGCCTCTTACCCTTTAACAAAATTTCATCAGTATCAAGCTTAGTGACAGTACAAATTTTGAAATTGAATTTTACCTCATTTCCTCTGTCGCACGTTTGAGAGATTCTAAGAAGATTATGTTTAAGGCCTACCACATAATATACATCTTCTATATCATGAGAGAATGACTTACCAACCTTGCCAATACTTGTTATCTGGCCCTTTCTCTCATTTTCAAATGACACACTCTCTCCTTGGAAGCCTGTCAGTGAGATGAAGTTCTTCTTTTCTCCAATCATGTATCTTGAGCATCCACTGTTTAGATACCAATCTTGATTGTTCCCTAATACTTTAGCCTGCACCAGAATTCACAAGTTAGTTTTGAGAACCCAGACAAGCTTGGGTCCTTTTTTGTTTGAAAAAAGATGAATTACATCTCTTCTTGCCTAGAATGGGAGAGGATTATAAGCCATTTTCTTATTAACCTTAATCCAGTTAGTATGGACAAGAGGATTGACTTTTGAATCCTCTTGCTTCTTTACATTTTTAGCAATACCAAAGGTGCTTCTAAATAGAACATGAATTAAGGCAGGACAACTGTCTCTAAAGTGTCCCACCTTTCCACAATGAGTGCACATGTTATTATAAGAAATTCCTACATAATTTAGGTCAAACTTAGGGACAGGTTTTGTGTATCCAATTCCGGATTTGTTAGAGCTACAGTTTTCATTCAACCAATTCAAGGCATCAGAATATCTATGCCATTTTCTTAATTTAGAGAGTTCATAATTAGCCTTTTCTAGATTTTCTTGCAAGATTTTATTCCTACATTCACCATCACCAAGATTATCTTTAGCCCATTTTAATACCTTTTCAAGATTATCATGTAGATCACTTATTTTTCCTTTACCATGTATATCAAGAGACTTCTCATTCTTAGAAGTAAGCTCAAGAACCTGGTTTTTAAGGTCTTTGACTTGTTCCTCTAGATTAGCTCGGTCATATTCAAGCTCTTTGAGATCAAGTTTTACACATAAAAGAATACTTATTTGCTGATCATTTCCAGCACTCATTTTATCCATTTCATTCATCAAGGTCACAATTATGCCCATCAGTTGTTTTTAGACATAACATGAATGTTTTTTTCTCAACTTAGAGATACTTAACTGGTTTATTTCATCTTTAGTTTCTGAATCACTTATGGCCATCATTCCTATCACTTCTTCCTCTGTTTGGGATTCTTCAATCGCCATCAATTCCACTTCGATGTTTTCATCTCCAAAGTCAGCTTCCAAGGTCCTCCATATAGCATGAGCAGAGGTGAAAGAGGACACTAAAGAGTGTTTTTGGACAAGATTCTGTAGAGCAGATCCTTTGCTTTAGCATTTTTCTGAACTAGCTTACGGTCTCCATCATCATATTCCTCTTCTCTCTTGTTGAACTTGTTACCTTCACTACCTATTTTGGTTGGAAGAATTGGTCCATGACTAACAATTACCCATAGGTAAAAGTCAGTGGCCTGAAGAAATGTTTTCATGCGTAGCTTCTATTCATCATAGTGGTGTTCATCAAATAAAGGAGGTCTTCCAATGTGCATTTCAAGCTGTATTGGGGGCTCGGTCTCCACATACTGGTGTTCATCAATTACAACATAGATATGTATAGCCTCATTCTCCTTTTCTTCCTCTGTATCATTTCTACTATCCTCATATGTTGCCGAGAAAGCTTGCTTCACTGCTTCAGTGAATCCTTTACCTAGTATTTTTCCTTTGTTGGAACCTTTTTCCCTCATCTTCTCCCGTTTCTCCTTTTCAGCTCGTTCTTTCCTCCACTCAATTCCCCACACTGGGTTGTCCTTGACCATGTGATCTATCTTTCTACACTTGTAGCACCCATCATAATTATCTTTGTCGATCTTCTTAGGTTTACAGTTGGTCTCTCTCTTGGACGCACTTTTGGAGTTCTTCATGAACCTCTTGAACTTGGAAAACATAGCTAGATCAGGATCATAATTGTCAGATTCATCTTCCTCAGAAGCTTTAATAACCAAGGCATTAACCTTCTTTGGTTTTTTCTTGTGCAGTTCAATTTTTCTCATTTAATGAGTTTTTAAGTTTCCAACCAACTTACCAAGTGAGATTTTGTCCAGCTCTTTGGCTTCTTGGATTGCTGTGATTTTTGATTCCCATGAAGCTGGAAGAATCCTTAGAACTTTTCTTACCAACTTTTCTGAGGTGAACACCTTTCCAAGTGATTTCAGTTCATTGGTTATTAAATTAAACCTAGTCATCATATCCTAGATGGGCTCAGACTCCTTCATGGAGAAAAGCTCATAGTTTCTCATAAGTAGCTCTATCCTTGATCTTTTCACTTGGTTTGTTCCTTAATGAGCATCTCATATCAATTTTGCATTAGATCATGCAGAAATTCTATTGTACTCACCAGGACCAAGTCCACAAATAAGGATTTTCTTACCCTTTGCATTCTTCTCCATCATTCTGAAATATGCGGCCAAAAATTTAAAGGGGTCTTTAGGAACTGTTTCATTTTGTGTATTTTGTTTAGTGGGAGTTAATGGACCTTGATTCACCATGGTCCATAGTTCATAGTCTTCAGTTGTCCAGAAGTCTTCCATTCTTTCTTTCCACCAACTGTAATATTTTTCATTGAACATGGGTGGTCTGGTAGATGATTGTCCTTCATTAATTCTGGGTGGAGCACTCATCTTGCTTCCAGGATATCTCCAGGTGTTAACCATGTGTGTGTGAGAACATGCTCTAATACCAATTGTTAATTTGACTGCCCGTAAAATTCATTAAAGAACTTGGTTCTTTACCGTGTTCCTTAACTTGAAGAAGATTAAATAGTAAAGTAAACACAACAGTTTTTACGTGGAAAATCACCCGGCTCAAAAGGTGAAAAACCATGACCTACTACGTGGGGTTTTCAACTTCAACTCCACTAGAACAATGAGCCAAAAGTATCAATTACAAGACTGTAATTCAATACTCTCCAACACTCCTACTACGACTAATTGATTTACAAGTTACTCTAACTTGTAAAGCAAACACTCACTCTAACTCAGTAATTGTTTGTGACACTTGATTACAACTCAATTTCCTAGAACACATTTTCTAGACTAACTCAAGAAGAATACAATGCAAGTACTCGACTAGAGTGAACAACATATGACTCTTTGGTTGATGTGTAAAGGATAAAATCAGAAGTCCAAAGTAGATAGTATGTAAACGCATAAACTTGAGACCTTTTAGGAGTCCTATACATAGTTAGATTCTCCTTTGATAGGACTACTACTGTTCCAAGAATTCCACAAGCTTTGAGACTCTTGTCTCTGGGTTAATTATCCGTATCTTCTTGAGCAGCAACCCTTATCTCATGTAGCAACCTTCTTCCACCAACCTCGGACCTGGTAACTTTGAGATAAAGTCATTGTCTTGTACAGACGTACAATCATCAACTTTAGGAGCTGGTCCTTTATCATGATGAGCTAGTTCTTAGAACAATTAAGCAGCTATGTTGAGGTCCTGTTTCTTTGAATCACATTTATACATACTTTGTTAATCATCAAAACCTTAATACTCAACACTATGCCCATCTGATTTTCAAACATTTTGTTAACGAGCCTCTAATAAGCGGCTCCGACGTTCTTAACCCCAAATGAATCACATTTGATTGTACCCGGAATAAGCATCAAGAAAATGCATTAACTTGTGCCCGTCTGTATCATCAATCATTTGATCAATGTTTGGCAATGGAAACGAGTCTTTACGGCACACTTTATTTAAATATTTATAATCTATGCACATTCTAAACTTGTTGTTATTCTTCAGAACTATAACTACACTGGCTAACCATATGGATATTTTACCTCCCATATAAAATCGATATTGATTAGTCGGGTTACCTCTTCTTTAATAAACATGTTTCTGACATCGGCAATCAGACGTTTCTTCTGCCTTATCGGTGGGAAGTTTGGATCCAGGCTTAGTTTGTGCACGACCACCTTTAATGGGATACCTTCATATTCGGGTGCGATCACGCAAAGCAGTCTGCATTAGCTTTAAGAAAATTTATAAATTCTAACCTGAATTCAGGATTGAGTCTTGTTCCCAAGTGAAGCTTCCTTTCCAAAAACTCATCGAATAAGGCCACTTTCTCGAGTTCTTCCACGGTTGAGTTGGTCGCATCCATCTCCTCTGGTACCTGAAAATATCTCGGCACCTTGTGGGATCCCGCGACTCCTCTTCATTCAAAAAGGGAGAAGGCATAGATTCCTATAATTTCTATTTTATGGACTCTTTCTCCTTGCTGCTAGATATAGCCACCGCATTCATCTCCCTTGCCGCTAGTTGGTCCCCCCTTTTTTGCTTAACTCCTTCTGGTGTTCAGAATTTCAACAACTGGTGATATGTTGAGGGCATATCCTTATCTCGTGTATCTTTGACCTTTCGAGGATTACATGTTAACCCATATCTCCATCTACCACTTTGAACAGAGTGGTTTGGATCCATCCTTCGGCGTTTAAGAAAAATCTCTCCTCGAGTTGTCACACTTGTTAGGTTGAATCCAGCTAAGAGTTTTATTGTCGGAATGATACTTCCAGTAAGCTTTGCTTGCTCCAGCACTCTCTATTGGATGATGTTTTCTGAGCTTTCTAGGTCAACCAAAAAACATTTAATTTTGAAATCTAAAACATTGAGAAAGATTACTAAAGCATCGTTGTATGGCAGGAGAAGTCCATCAGCATCCTCCTACATGAAGGTGATATCATCTTCCGCGACTTTCGGGCGTCTCTTGTTGTGAGTCACTAATATCTTTATTTTCTTAGTCGCTGAGAAGGTTACACCGTTGGCTTCATTTCCCTCAGAAAATCATGTTGATAGTCAATTGAGGGGAGTCTCCTGCCACCTTCAAAGGCTCTGCATTGTCCCGTGTTTGGCCATAATTGTTCTTGGCTCGATCACTCAAGAATTCCTTGAGATGGACATTTTTCAGCAATGTCGCCACCTCTTCGTGAAGATGTCGACAATCTACAGTTCTATGGTTGTGAGTCCCATGATATTCATACCACAAGCTGGGATCCCTCTGGCTCAGGTCGGATTTGATTGTCTTTGGGAACCATGCTTCTTTGATATTTATCATCGCCAAAGCTCTACTAAGCTGATGTTGAAGTTGTAATCTGATAACCTGGGATATGTGGAGTCTAGGGGTGTTCATGGTTCGGTTTGGATCGGTTTTTCCTTAAAAAGAAACCAAACCAAGTAAGTCGGTTCTTAAAATATTAGAACCAAACAAAACCAATTAAGTTGGTATTTTAGCGATTCAGTTTCGTCGATTTTTATCGGTGTTTTTTCGGTTATTTATCGGGTGTTTTTTAATTATGAGACATACACTACCAAACACATATTCCGGCGACTACATTTTCAATGTAACACTATCAAACCAATTGCTCTTTGAGAAATCTATCATTTACCATGATGTATTGATGATAATTGAATCAAATAGTGATGAATAATTTAAGTACTCAATTAAAAATAGATTATTTTTAACACGAAATAATTATTGTACTTAGCAAAATCAAACTACCAATCAAACTAGAATGTAAAGGCAAAGAATTAGAAACTTTATATAAAAATATACATTTATACATATATATATTTATTATGTAATAATAAAATTTAAATAGTTATTCTATAGTCGGTTTTTTCTGGTTATTTTTTGATTAAAACCAAAATCAAACCAAATTTTATCGGTTTTTATAATTTTTAACCAAAATCAAATAAAACCTAAAAAGTATCCATTTTTTTGGTCGGTTTGGTTCGATTTTCGATTTGGTTCGATTTTTCGGATTTTCATGAACACCCCTAGTGGAGTCCCAAGCCCCTGGTACCTCCTTCTCTTGTAATGACCTGATGTTCCGGCCACAGTAGGTTATTCTATCAGGAGCGAACCTATATGAGGTCCGAAACCCTTTGTTGTTGTGTCCCTCGGTTCTTTCATATGGCAGGAAACGACCTTTAGAAGACCGATGATCCTCATTAAAGTCACTTTTCAATTTATCCTAGTTTTTGTCTTGCCCGTCCCTTGGTTGATATCGGGAACCCGAGTTGATCCTCTTCTATCCTTATTTTAGACTCATAGTGGTATGGACATCCTCTCATGTGGTTGATTGAAACTCGAGTAGGCTTTCCTTCAGCTTTCAGGAGGCGTCGGAGCTCCATGAATTTAGACCCTTTGTGAACACCTCCTCTGCCCACTCATCTGGTATCACCGGTAGCATCATCCCCTCCTTATGGAAACAGATCTCAATCTCTCGCAACAGTTCGGACTCGGCTTGCGCAATCCTAAATATGTCCGTGTTTCTGGCCTGAACCTTTCTTGCTCCTACATGGGCCTTAATGAACGAGTCTGCAAGCATCTCAAAAGAGTCAATTGAATGTTCGAGTAAAAGAGAATACCATGTCAGGTCCTTTTTTGTGAGGGTTTCATCAAACTTCTTCAGCAAAATGGACTCAATCTCATGTTTAGCCAAATCGTTTCCTTTCACAGCCGTGGTGTAGGTTGTGATGTGTTCCTGCAGATCTAAGGTCCCATCGTACTTTGGTATGTCTGGCATATTGAACCTCTTCGAAATTAACTCTGGCGCTGCGCTCGGCTTAAACGACAATTGTGTATATTTTATAGAATCTGGGCATTTCAGAACTGGCGATGCACTCGGAATCTAATCCATTCAAATATGAAACTCATTTGCATTTTGATCCATTTATTCGTTCATTTTCCTTATAAACCTCATGAGCTCGGTTTTGAAGGAGTCATTCCTGTTATCATTCCCAGACCGCTATCGGTCCTTCCAGCACCGTTGAAACCAACTTCACCCCTTAGTGTGTTATTATCGGCTCTCTGAGCCGTTTGATTTGCAGGAACGCTGGAGGAACCAGGTCCTTTCCGTTTGCATTATTGGAAGCGTCTAACAATGCTTGTTTTAAATCCGTCAATACCCGATCCAGCCTTAAGATTTTCACTGTTTCCACGACATGTTCCTCCTCCGCGTCATCGGGAGGGTGCTCCCGCACATACTGAGGGTACTGCCATTCACAAACTGTGGTTGTTTGGTCCCCTTCATTATGGGTGTCGCTGATTGAGTCATCATGTTGAGGCAAATCTTCACGTTCCTCAACGTTTTGTGTGATGTTGACATCATTAACTTCCATATTTGATTTCTTACTAAGGAAAAAATCAAACAAGTTACTTATAAACGAATGAATCAAAGCAATTACACAGTTGTCTATGCCCCATGGTGGGCTCCAAACTGTTCACCCGTAAAACGATACAATTGAATTTGTTACGTGGTTAATAAATAAGCGAATTGATTTGATCCAACAAATAATAAATAGTAAGATAAATATAAAGAATAGTAATAGAAATTAAAGAAGATGACAAGCATGGCTCCGAGAGCAAAATTGAGAATAACGATAAAGTTTAAGCAAAGTTGTTAAATTGAGAGCAAAAGTAACAAAATAAAGTTTTTGTATGCAAAAAGTATTTCGACTTTTACAATGGTTGTTACCTAGGGAAACAAGATCCTATGATCAATCTCCTCTTAAATGATAATAAAATAGCCATTGATGAGCATGTAACGGCAGACCATGAATGCAAATAGTCTCTGTAACGGTCGCTCATTTAATGTTAAAGAATATTCCTTCATTGAATGCTATCCGATGAAAAATACTTGATCTTCTTGCATTGACTATGCTCTCTACGGGATTTACCCAATAGTTGCATTTGTTGTATCCGATATCGGTCGTTACTTGACTTGACTTTTGCCTATCTTCAATTTCACGTGTCATGTTATCATCCGACTATTTGTTATAAACCAGTTTTACCCCATACAGTTCTATAAGTACCATCAACGGTATTGAACTAAAAACAAAATGTATGAGTTTTTTGTGAGAAATGCATGGAAATGAATTATGTAAGAGGGAATAAATGCAAAAACATGGGTAGAAGATCAAAAGGAATGGCGTTGTGCACGAAAAAACAAAGATTTTGACATATATATTGGGTGGATGGAGGCAATATACAGAATCTGGTTAGAATGAAGAATTGTACAGCTTTTAATTATTTGGAGGTGGGTACGTTGAATATGGCAGTAAACTAGAAATTGAAGTGGTCCTTTTGGATATGACTGCTTTTCACCCAGTATGGGAACCAAATTTTTGCTCATTTTCCCAAGTCGTTACCGTTCATTGTCTCATACATGATACACTCTCATTCATTTAATTCAGAATGTTCTGCACAATTCCACGTTACTATCAGTCAAAAGTATAATACATTTACCTTATAATATCACTGACAATTTTAATAAAATTACACATTCAGCGCAAGTTTTATTTGTTGTAGTATAATGTTACTTGTATTATTTCTCAGATTATCCAACCGGGAAGGAATGAACTTGAAGAACAACGTAAAAGTAATGTTATTTGCTTGTTCTAGCTTGCATGTTGGGGCGGATTTTATAGCCCAATATTATGGTCACTCAATCAAACTAGGTATTTGATATACAATTTTTTATGAATTGATGTATTATTATTTGTTGGCACCAATGCTCCAAAGAAGTTAAATTGTACACTTGATTGAATGTTGGATTATTTAATACTTTTTTCTCCTTCTTTAATGATGCACTCATATTATAAAAATTCTAAATTCGGCTCTGCTTACGTGATAGTATCACTATTGGAAGAGTCAATTGTTTACTTTAAGTAACAACGTTTATTCAATATCGTTTTTGTTTCAATCAACACTTAAACGTTGTTATTAATCTTTGTTACTCAAAAACACCACCAATCATACAATTTCTTACACCGTTTACAATTACTACTATATATCACCTACTATTATAACTACTGACACCGAAAAATGATCAAAAAATAATTTCATAACGTTACAAGTTAGATGGATTATGCCAACTAAGTTGAAAAATGAGAATAGTTTAACTAAGAAGATGGCTACAGGTGGCCCTTTGAATAGTAGTAATTCGGTGAAATACTTTTTACACGGGTACAATCGTAGTTGTGACAAAAAGAGAAAGATATAATATTTCAATTCTCAAATGTCCTTTTGAGAATATTTCTCATTTATATTCCCACCAACTCAGTCTGGACGTGGAGACTGTAATAATAGAGGGTGATTAGCTGATAACCTTGTAGATTCGTTCTCATGGTTCGATCCTCCCAGTAAAACGCGGCATCTTGATGGAAATCAGACACTTCATTTTGAGTAAGTTAATGTAAGACCTGCAAACATTTAATAATTATAAAACTAACAATTAATAATGTAACTTATTATTTGATTTAGACATTTAGACTAGAGATGGGGCATCGTACCTTACCTAGGTGACATGCTTTGGGTTCTGATCCTACAATAACTCCAGTTCCTCTGTATGTTGCATTCACACGTGTATGCGGGTAAAATCGAGATTAATGAGTACGCCGATTTTTCGGTAAGTCAAACGACGCAAGAACATGATTGCAAGGAATTAAAATCGAAACCAGGAGCTTTTCGCATCAGGGCTCGAGCAAAACACTTGTTATCGGAACCATTAAGACCACGCCTTCGGGTCCGGTTCGAGTTCCAAGACCTCGGAGAACATTACCACACGACCACGCACGATTAACAAAAGGTCGTGATATCCGTTTCCAACCAGATATCATGGTGTGAATCCTGACCCGTATCAGCGGTAGATGAGGGATTGGTGAAAAGGATGATTTTTACCTTTCTTAATACGTAGGGTAAAACTCTTCTACTATATAAAGTAAAAGTTGATTATTCATTAGGGGCAGTGTAACACACATATCAAGGCATTGTTTCCTCGGCTTCTAAAGATTATTTTAAGTTCTTACTTTTGTTCATAGCCCTCCATAAGTTTTTGGCTCCAAATTGAAAGCAGATTAATTGTTTGGATCATAACCAATGTGAACTCGGTCTTACTACTGATTTGATCATTTATTCTATGTATAATTTTCTCTATCTAACACTATTAATCACTTGTATTCAATTAGTCCCATATTATTATCTATTTTAAGGGTAAATGCTTTACGTACAAATTACTCTTGCCATTGCATATGGAAAAAAGATATATTTCCTCTTTTTGTTCTTTTAGATTCCCTTAGTTCCATCAATTTTCCTTTATTCAGATTTTAGATTAGAACGGACGAATTAATTCATTATCGAAATGATATCGGTCTTGTTCAATACTTTTTTTTTAAAATATATCAGATGTTTTAATCTTGGGCATAAGTTTTTTCTTTGAGTTCTTCCAAAAGTACTTTGTGGCTTAGAGCTTGATATATTAATTGAACTAAGCCACTGAGTTGTTCTTCATTATGTACATTTAGTCAAAGTGATATGTTCCGTAGATTGTTTTTAATGTGTGTATTTTAGATGTATATAAGTAATACAATTATTAGATTAGTTTTTTTTGTTTGTTTTCTTGAGCTTTAAAAAAAATCAAAGGGGAACCAAACAGTTAAAATATTTAAAAGCTAATTAGTAATAATTAATAATCTAAAAATTTGTCTAATATTTTAAGAGCCTTGTTTTTGCTTAAACGAAATAATGCACACTCTTTGTACAATGATATACCAATAAATAAAGAAGAATTAATCCAATAAACTAGGCTATCACGATATATCACGGTGGAGTCAGTGTCTAACCTTTCAATTTCCCAGAAAGAATGCATTCGTCAATTGAACGGCTTTATGTTTTGTTATTCACTGTAATGTAGTCAATCTTGATTCTACACTTCATAGTTTGTTATTCATAACGATCTATTATCTTTTTCCTAGGGGATTTATTCATGTGAATAAGGAAAATTCTTTTTAAAATCCTATCAAGAATGTAACTTTAACGAAGTGTGAACTTTAGGAGTTGGAAAGCTAACAAGGTATACATCTCGTTCTACTAGACAAGAATAGAACAATCACAAGATATTTTTGTATCTTAGATTAGATTATAACACCACCAAAGTCTCTATATAGCCTCCACAATACAATTATGAGAAAATGGACAGAAATATTTGTGAGAAGTAATGCGTTACACAAGTAGAATTGTCGTGTCGTGTGTTGCCCGCTGCATGTTTGCCACCCGTCAGTTGGATGCATAATCACCCAATGGACATATGGAATTGCCCTCCACCCACGAGGAAAGTAAAGCATTCTTTTCCTAAATGACAATTTTGTCATACATTACTTATGTATAGCTAATAACAAATATTTGTGGTAGTTGTTGGTCATTCGTCATTTAAATACATCATTCCGCTATATATCTGATACTACCTGTTATGAAATTATTATATTGCAGATATTTATTTATTACTTTATTATAGATAATTTTTTTGAAGAAGATTATCTATTTAGTATTTTGTTGAAGTTTATCTACAAGCAGCTGATACAGGTAGGTTGTAAGCAACTCAATAAAATGATTTGCAACAGCTTTTTATTAAATAAGCAGGTTGCAAGTAGCTCATGCAGACAGCTTACAAGCAGCTAAAGAAAAGCCTTGCAGCTACTTCCTGAAAAGCCTCGCAGCTGCTTCCTTTCTTTTATAAATAAAGGAGTTTTCAGTTCATACATCAGTTTGAAAGTTCAATAATATATTAGTTTCTCTCTATACTTGTCTTTAGTTTATTTACTTTACAGTCGTTATTTTATAACACGTTATCAGCACGAGATTCTGTCATCTCTAGTAAATACTTTGAAAGTATCAAAGGTACGAACTTTCTTTTTCTAAGTAATGTCAAATCTTTCTAAACTTGAATTTGTAGCCCTGGATATATCAGGCAAAAGCTACATGTCTTGGGTGCTTGATGCTGAAATTCATCTTGATGAGATGGGTCTGACAGACACCATCAAGGACAAAAATCAAGCATCAAACCAAGACTGTGCCAAAGCCATGATATTCCTACGCCATCACCTTGATAAAGGCTTGAAAATGAAATATCTCACTGTTAAGGATCCAGTCATACTGTAGAATAATATGAAAGATAGATATGACCACCTGAAGATGGTCGTTCTTCCACATGCACGTTATGACTGGACTCATTTAAGGCTACAAGATTTTAAATCTATCAGTGAGTATAACTCTGCTATGTTCAGGATTATTTCCCAATTGAAATTATGTGGTGATAATATTATTGATTATGATATGTTGAAGAAAACTTTCACCACTTTCCATGTCTCGAATATGCTCCTGCAGCAGCAATATCGAGAGATGAGATTCAAAAAGTATTCTGAACTTATCTCACATCTTCTTGTAGCCAAGAAACATAATGGACTATTAATGAAAAACCATGAAAGTCGACCAACTAGTTTTTTTCCACTCCCTGAAGTGAATGAGATGAACTTCCACCAAGCTAAACATGGAAGAGGTCGTGGCCCCAGTCGTGATCATGGTCGTGGTCAGAGAAGAAAATCTACATGGTAATAATAATGCACCAAAGAAACCTCCTAACCACCAGCAGTGGAAAAATAATGAACAAAAGCATGAAGCGGTGCAAGCAACAAATGCAGAAAATGCATGCTATAGATGTGGGGAAAAAAGGCATTGGTCACGTACTTGTCGTATGCCAAAGCACCTGGTTGAGCTTTATCAAGCCTCCCTGAAGAAAACAGACAAAAATGCTGAAGCAAATTTTATTTCTGAAGATAATGTTGCCTTCATGCATTTCGATGTAGCTGATTACTTTGCACTCCCAGAAGGAGAAACAAGTCATGTAAT
>ML351874.1:0-12591 GCA_005239505.1 Nicotiana paniculata
CACCTCGAAATTTAAAACTTTAATTTTGTAAAGTTTGTAATCTTAAATATACCGTAATATTTTTAGGCTATAAAATAAATTAATTATTTGAAGAGTAACTTGAGAATTTTAAGGTTACACTAATTTTTAAAATGAAGGTATCAATCCGTTTTGCAACAGACTAAAAAAATCTCATAAAAATAAACTGCAATTATCATGAAAAAAAATAACAAAGAGTTTCAATTGGCTTTTATGGGTCCTTCACGAAACTTCATGTTTTTGCTTAGCNATGTTGGGGTAGGGGTTTGAACCTTGTACCTCAAGGACAAAACCCATTTCACATCTACTTTTCAACCAGTGGGCCAAGCAGCCCTATACTACTTCTAATGTATAACGCCATATATAGTGGCGTTATACCTGCCTGTCAGAAAAAAAGTATATAACGCCATAGTATATGGCGCTATACACTAACGGCACAGTTAACGTTAGTGTATAGCGCCACATACTGTAGCGTTATACATAGATCCGTTCTATGTTTTCTTTTGGACTTATTTTAGTTCTATTTGTCCAAATTTTAACTATTTGGGTTCCCCACCCACAAAATAAGACCTCGGCTTAGCTACTTTCCCTTAATTCTTTCATTCTCATCAACCCTTAAATGGATACTAAATTAGTTAGAGGAGAATCATCTTATGAAGTATTCCTGAGTTTTAGAGGTGAAGACACCCGAAAAACATTCACCGGTCATCTTTATTCTAAATTGTCTGATGTTGGAGTTAATACCTTCATTGACGATGAGGAATTGAGAAAGGGCGATGTGATTTCAAGAGAATTAGAGAAAGCAATTGAAGAGTCAAGAATTTCCATTATTGTTTTCTCAAGAAATTATGCTTCCTCTAGTTGGTGTCTAAATGAACTAGTTAAGATTCTTGAATGCAAAGAGAAATTAAAGCAGATTGTTTTGCCTATTTTCTATGATGTTGATCCTTCTGAAGTGCGAAACGAAACTGGGTTATTTGGTGAATATTTGGCAAAACATAAGGAACGATCAATTGGGGCTCAAATGGTGGAGAAATGGAGAGCTGCACTTACTGAAGCTGCAAATTTATCTGGATGGGATTTGCAAAATGTTGCTGACGGGTACATTTTCTTGATTCAACTATATAATTTCACTTGTTATTTGTTCAATTGTTTATAGGATGTGATACTAACTGTTCAAAAGAGTTTAAATTGTATGCATTGACATTATCGAAATATCTACACTATCAATAAATTATTTCTTAAAATATCCTATATGACTGTTGCTTAGATTCATCCCACTGTGTTATGTCTTGTCTATCGGTTTTATTTACTAGACTAGTGTTTCTTTTAATTTTTTGTTTTTGCTAAAACATCTGTCGGCATGAATCAAAGTTTATTGAAAACATTATACAACAAGTCCTACAAGAGGTCAACCACACACCTCTAGATGTTGCTTGGCACCCAGTTGGTGTAGATTATCGTGTCAGACATATAGAGTTATTATTGCAAAATGAATGTGAAGATGAAGTTGGCATGATTGGTATTCACGGAGTTGGTGGCATAGGGAAAACAACTCTGGCAAAAGCTATCTACAATCGAATGTTTCGACTCTTCGATAGTAGTTGCTTCCTTTCAGATGTTAGATCAGAAGCTGAAGAATTTGGTCTTGTCAAGCTACAAGAGAAACTTCTTCGACAAATTCTCAAAACTGAGGACATCAAAGTTGGCAGTGTTGCTCAAGGCATCAATCTAATCAAAGCAAGACTCGGGTCAAAGAAGGTTCTAATTGTTCTTGATGATGTGGACCATAAAAGACAGTTAGAAGCCTTAACAAGAGAAAGAAGTTGGTTTGGTTCGGGTAGTTTAATAATCATTACCACCCGAGACGAGCGGTTGCTATGTCGGCTTGGAGAAAAAGAGAGATACGAGGCCAAACTATTAAATGGGAATGAAGCTATGTTACTTTTTTGTTGGCATGCTTTTGACAGTCATTTTCCACCAGAATATGTTAATTTGGCACGAGACATATCAAATATTCAGGTAGGCTACCATTAGCTTTCTGACATTGGGGTCACATTTACAAGGAAGTTCTGTAGAAGAATGGGGACATGAGTTCGAAAAACTAAGAGCAATTCCTCATTGTGATATCCAAAAGATTCTCAAGATAAGCTTTGATGGACTTGATGATGAAACACAGACTGTTTTTCTCGATATTGCATGCGCATTCCATGTGTTTGATGAGCATGAAGTTACTGAAATATTAAATGCATGTGGCTTTCATGCTAAAAGTGCAATTGCAACTTTAGTCCAAAAACACTTGCTCCAAAGATCTCTGTATCATTTGGTGATGCATGATCTAGTGCGAGATATGGGAAGAGAAATCATTCGCTTGGAATCACCTCGAGACCCTGGAAAACGCAGTAGATTGTTCATCTCTCAAGAAGTTCGTGATGTTCTACAAGGAAATGAAGTTAGTAAATCCTTCATCTTTATCTTGGTTATATATTTTTTTCAATTAAATTGTTTCTTGCTTATAATTTTGTTGTCATTATAAGAAATCATCTGGTTAGTAAGTATTTTGTAGTTGTTTGTCAACCATTGTAAACTAGAAATGACATTTGCTAAATTCTTAACTCACACCAAAGGCAAAAACATAAACAAAAAATCACCTATTTAACAATTATCCAAATTTGGTGATGTGTATTTCTTATTAAATTCTTATAACTAACATGCTTATGGACATAGACCATAGTATCTCCATGATTAGTTAGTCAAAGATATTTGACTTTACTTAACTAAATGCGGAAATTAAGCTTGCTCGAAGAAATTAGGCATGTGAACGTTTGAAAATTGTTGAATAGGTACATATGTGAAACATTATTTCTAGAACGATATATACACAATGTTCTTTTAAATATATTCAAAATTATATTCTATCTTCTATTGGCGCTATTATCAGGTTTCTAGATGCAAATTGTTCTCTTTATTCATCTTTTTTTTTCCTTTTGATATTATCATGTGAACTTATTGAATGCTGCTAGACAGTTTTGGAAGGCTCTCATCTTAGCTTTTTGAGCAATTTTAAATTTGTTTAACATCCTCTAATGTGTAAGTTCATTTTTGTTGATACATGATGTATTCTCTTTGTTTGTCCACCAATTTTTATAAAGCATTTTTCTCACTTAATACTTATCTTTTTGTTGAGCTGCAGGGTTCTGAAAATGTAGAAGTACTGAAGGTAGATCGAGGGACATTCAACGGAGTGAACTTGAGCACCAAAGCATTTGAGCAAATGAAGAATCTTAGGGTTCTTATAATGGATGAGTTACATATTAGTGGAGATTTTGGGTTGTTGTCCAAAAAGCTCAGATGGCTGTCTTGGAAAAAATGTCCTTTAAAATGTATACCATCAAATTTTCCAGCTGAGAATCTTGTACTTCTAGATATGCGGGAGAGTGATATCCAAGAATTTCAATTGAATTTGCAGGTTTGTTAGTCAATTTTACGATTTCATGTGTACTGTTATTGCAACTGAATGAAAGAAAATGTTAATTGAAACTATATTTGGTTTACTTTTAGTGTTGTAGAAGTTTGAAGGAGCTGAATCTCTCTCGTTGCAAGCAACTCAGAAGCACTCCAAACTTCAATGGTTCACCGAGTCTTGAGAATTTGTATCTCTATGGTTGCTCAAGTCTGACGGAGATCCATCCATCAATAGGAAATTTGTCCAGACTAATTGAACTATCTATGTTTGGTTGCGATAAACTTACGGATCTTCCAAGCAGCATATGCCAGCTAATATCCGTTAATTACTTGAGCATTAGTGACTGCTCATCAATAAAAACACTGCCAGATAACCTTGGAGATATGAAAAGTCTAAGACGTCTTTGTGCATTTGGTACGGGTATAAAACAATTTCCTAGATCTGTTGAAATGCTAAGAAATCTTAAAATATTGGAAGTGGGAGGTCGAAAGTTAGAAGCCAAAAGGAGTATTTCTGGAAGAGGAGTCCATCAGATACAATATTCCTTGCCAGCTTTTGTGTCCAATTTGAGCCTTACATACTGTAATTTATCGGAGGCTGATATTCCTAGGGATATTGGGAGCTTATCCTCCTTAGAATATTTGGATTTGAGTGGCAACGGTTTCCATTGTCTACCCATTGATTTTTCTAAGCTACGATTATTGAGGAAGTTGTGTTTGAAGGACTGTGAAAATCTTCAAACACTCCCGTCAGTATCAAATTTAGAGAATCTTTATACAATTAAACTTTATAATTGCCACAAATTGGTCATGATTACAGAGTTGAACAACCTCCCTTGTATAGAGCGGATTAATATGATTAATTGTAGTTCTCTGCAGAACCCATTCAATGAAGGCTTCTTTAGTGCACCTGCTCTATTTGCATTTAGTGCACCTGCTCGATATAAGGTTAGTCTCTCTCCCTCTCTCTCCCTCTCTCTCCCTCTCTCTCCTATCATATTAGTGATCTTGAGTGTTTGTCCGATGCAGATGCAGGATACTATTAGAATTTATCTCGAATGTAATGAGATTCCAGAATGGTGCAGGAATCAAGTAACATCTTCATCTATGTGTTTGACTGTGCCTACACATAATAACTTCTTAGGAATGGTTCTCTGGTTTGTTTCCGACTTGTTCGATGTAGTCCCACAAAATCCATGCTTCAGGATTAGTATTGACCATGGAAAGCCTTCAACTATTCGGTGGAGAAAAGGGAAAAAGCCTCTGTCATGTGTATATTACATATCTTACTTACATAAAGCTTTAGATGGCCAGATGATCAAAGGCGGGGAAACGATAGAAGTGTGGGCTGACAACATCACAATAAAGAAGATAGGGATCCATCTGTTGTATTTAGACGAACATGGTAATGTTATATCTTTGCCTGGAGACGTTATACAATAAAGATATCTGTCGACAGAAATCTGAGGATTTTTCTTCTTCCTCTGTTTCTTCCGACAGAAATCGAAAATATTTCCCCCCCTCAGTATTCGAGAGATCACTGCTTGATAAGCTGATAGAAACTATGTTTGTTGAAATAAAATAAATTAAATACCATAGTGGTATGGAAATTTTGTTCTTCCTCTGTTTCTTCCTTTCCCATAATTCTGATACAAACTTAAGTCAATAATATTAGATGAAATAATAATAATCATAGATTCTAGATTCTAAGTTCTTCATATGTCAAAAGAAAAAACTTGTTTGAACTATAAAATCCTAGATTCTTTGTTCTTATTCAATGAAATTATTGGCAAGTATAATTAAGTACATAAAGAAACATCAAGGTTGATATTAGTAGCTAGGTCGCGCAAGCTAGTCCGGACATCAAAATTAGAAAGAAAAAAATAACATCAATAGCTAGCGTTGAAAGAAACAATTTCAACCACATGAACACGACATCATAAGTAGAAAGAAGAAAAAAACATAAAAATCAGAATCACCCTTCTTTTATATATCATTGATCACCTTTACAACGATAATACTTAGAACAACCTCTATTATACGGATTCGACGGCGGCGGAAGGCAGCTTCGGGAATACGGTTCGCCGCCGCCGCAGCCGTTACAAACCGGTTGATCTCTTTTTAAAACTCCAGGAGAAACAATTTTTTTTTCTTTCTTCAAGAAATCTTCTACTAATATCAGACTCCATTAATATCTCCAACTCTTCATTGCACTCAGCTATTGTACCATTGCATGGTGATTGGCCTGTTACAGATGTGACTATAAATAAAAGAATAAGAAAAATAGTGAAGAAATAGATGAGTTTTGTGAAAATTGGAGCTTCCATTTTTGGTTTTGTGTGGATAGTATAGTTGCCTGTATTATTTGTAGGCTGTGGCTGTGCTTTATTTTGCTGTTGTTGGTAGTGGAAGACACACTAAGAAGCAGAGAAACCACACTAGTCCACCAATCAAAACCTAACTTTTATGAAAATATATTAATTTATAAATATGATTGTGAGCTTTGAAATAGTTTAAATAAATAGTTGTGAGACAATTAATTATATGCTATATGCAGGAAATTAATAGTAATACATTTTTAAGAAAAGTATTCAAAGTTTTCATTTCTGATCAAATATGATTAGTAAGCTTTGAGATCTTAAAGATGTCGTTGAGAATCGTCATTAATCAATCATGTATAGGACGTATCATGGCATCTTGAAGTTGATTGAATGCCCTATCGACTTGCAACTACTAAGGAAAATAGGTATAAGCTGATCAATTTTAGTTCTGCTTCTGATATTATTGTAGTTTCAGATCGATATTCTAACTTAGCTAGTGATCAAATAGACACCTCAACCCAACAAAAATGTGTCCCTTATTGCATGTATGTCATAGCGTTCCTCGGGAATTTGAAACAAATTTTGCATTTTTATGTAGCTAAAATAAAAGTGATCACATATATTTAAAAAAAAAAAAAAAGGTTATTTGGTACACTAACCTCTCGCTATGCATGGGATCTAGGAAAGGGGCGGACTACAAGGGCCTATTGTACGCAATTTTACCCTGTATTTCTATAAAAGGTTGTTTCCAGGGTTCGAACAAGTGATCACATATGACTAGTATAATGTGAAACCATCATCATACGAGACATGCCATCCTTGCCTACAAGGTGGAGCATTTTCATCATACTCGGCACAACAACTCCATCTCTTTTTCCAGTTTTTTCTTCCTGTATTTGGCCTCTTATCCTTGTCGTTCCACTTATAGACGATTACTCCAGATCCGTCGCTCCATTCTCCATCGATTCCTTGGTGAGGCGGAGCCAGAGAAAATAGTCCTTTATCTCCTGTTGGTGCTCAAAAGCAACCATCCATATAGATAAGATGATCAAAGTTTGCATAGCAGCGATAGAAATTAATGAATAGAAGCTAGAAAGTC
This sequence comes from Nicotiana paniculata, assembly GCA_005239505.1. Taxonomy (NCBI): domain Eukaryota; kingdom Viridiplantae; phylum Streptophyta; class Magnoliopsida; order Solanales; family Solanaceae; genus Nicotiana; species Nicotiana paniculata. The sequence continues at coordinate 6,904 of ML351874.1, forward strand.
AAGTGACTCACTAATCATGCATCAATCTCATACAACTGATTAATTTGCACTACTGAGAAATGCCTTCTATTCACTTCAAAATATTGTATTTTTGTACTCTTAAAATAAAAGATTCAGCAGCGAAGGAAAGGGTCCATCTAAAGGAAGAGTTTTCGAATAATCAATTTGATCCTGTGTGATAAGGTCTGGTATACACTACTTTCCCTAGACCCCACTTGTGGAATTATACTGGTTTATGTTGTTGTTATCCTATGTGATAAGCACAAGAGTCACTGATCTAGATAAAAGTTGACTACCATTCAAAAAATGACAGGACATCGTGGCAACTCAACTAATTTACCCAAACCTACCATCTATGTTGCTCGAATTCTCCAAAAATGCAGTTGCACCCGTCTCGGATCCTCTAGAAATGGTACACTTTTTGAGGCATTTTGAAGAGTGCAAGCAAAATGTACATAGCTACACAACTCAAGACATCGTGCTAACTCAAACAATGGTATTCACCTAAACCTATGGCTATTAGAATCTTTGAAAACTACATACATAGCTCCAGAAAATAGAACTCAGTCGGTGACAATTCTAGAAATCCAAATGTACGGCATACTTATATTGCTCGGACGCTTCAAAAATGCCGTTGGTTGCGTGTCAAATCCTCCAAAAGTTGTATGTTTTTGGCGGATCCACACGGTTACAGCAGCATTCTTGAGAGTCTGAGCAATATAGCGGCAGACTACCCGTGGAAATCCCCATGCTCCAAGTTGGCCCTAAATCTATTATCTCTCTCTATCTGTCTATCTATCTCCTCTTCCTCTTTCTTCTTCACACACATTTCTAGTGGTCTTTAAGACCTCAATCACTTCAAAGTTCTCTTGTCAGCTTCTGGCATAGTAAATTGCAGCAGCTTCAACACAACTGTTTTCCTTCATATGAGTACATGTTACTAGACGCTATACAGCCCAAACGCCTTATCCTCCTGACTTTTTTTTCCGATTAAAGCATCCACCTCCTTCATGAGCATGGATGAGAAATTTATTCCATCAGATCAAGATACCAAACCCCATAAACATTGTGGATTGAGCAATCTCAATCCATTACAAAAGATAGGTTAGATATTTTCCTTGTTAGCTCCCACAATGAGAGGGACTTAGAGCCCGTTTGGATTAGCTGATTTGAAATAACTGATAAGCATTAGGTGTTGAAAAGTACTTTTTAGTGCTGAAACTGATTTAATAAATAAGCAGTTACGTATTTGGATACAAGTGCTGAAATTGATAATAAACTGCTGCAGTATTTGATGAAAAAGGCTCTTTTTCTGTTAAAATGACTTAAATAACCTTAGAACTGTTTAAAGTTATAAGGGCGTAATTTCTTCAAAATTTTAGACTCCAAATCAATCCAAATACAAAAAACTCAATTTGTCATTTTATTTTAAATATAACTATGCTTAGATAAGATAACTTTTATGATAAATATAATTTATTTTATGATAAGCATATAATCATAACTATAATAATTAATAAATTGATAAAAGTTTCTCAGTAAAATATAAACCTAAATAGGACAAAATATTTGAAGAGAAACAAACATTGATACACCAAAAATTTGATATGTCATCATTTATTACATACAATTGAAAAGATTAATGTACAATCATATATGTATAAATATGCAAGGGAATAGAGAATTTGCTTATTTAAAATAGTCAATGAAAATTGCAGACTTGAAGAGGCCGGAGGGGGGTTAGGTTGAAATAGTACTTGAAGCAGTGAGTATGGATTTAAGAGTTTTGTTCTAAAACAGAATAATTTAAGGATAAAATAGTAAAAATTTTGGTCAAACTTAAAGTGCTTATAAGCTAAAAATTCATAAGCTGGGGGTGACCAGCTTATGGCTTTTGGCTTATTTTTGACTTATAAGCACTTTTAACTTTACCAAACGCGTAGATAAACCGAAACACCCTCTTAACCCTCTCTTGTATAAATAAATAAATAAATAAATAAATAAAAAGAATATCAGCATCTAGGAACATCAAACTGGTACACTCTATCTAGACTTCTGTTTAGGCAATGGATGCTTCTTGTCTGCTTCATTCGAAAACAAGGTAGCTGCATTTGGTCCAATTTCTAGTCTCCCCTGGCTTCTCTTGGTAGCTGTTCCATATTATAACAATGTCTAAGGGATAGGCCATGATTTGCAAGTGTATCAGCCACTTTGTTCCCCTCTCTGTAGCAATTAGTGTTAAATGATTCTATCATCCAATTGATTTAGCTTAGAGTTCAGTTCTAAAATTATATCTGCCACTCCAAGTAACCAATTGACCAGCAGCAGGTGTAGGGAGTCCACCTCAATTACAATTTTCCTATATTCATTCTGCGCACACCAGTCAACTCCAACTATCAACGCTAAGGCGTCAGCTATATTATTTGTGGGACAGAATAAGCAGTCACCAAGTTGCCCTTATTCTACTGCTCAATTTCCTCATAAATATGTTGGACCCTCTAATACTGCTGCAACCCATGTCGGATCCTCTAATATTTTCGAATGTTGGAGGATCCGACACACACGTAAGAATATTTTTTAAGAGTTCGAGCAACATAGTAACCAAATAAACTTTTCAATTTTGGGAAGAAAAATAAGATAAATTGCATCGACCACCTAATTGGTAACTAGAAACTTCTGATAAGACACATATAATTAAGTTGGTGATGCGACACAAAAACAAGGGAAGAAGATGCAATAATCATGCTAATGGTGTGGAATAGTTCCTAAGGACAATCCCATCCTCAGAAGGGGAACCTTGGCGTAATCCCATCCTAAGGATAAGAGTCGCTGATCTAGATAAAAGCTGACTACACTATTCAGAGAAAATGACTGGACATCGTGGCAACTCAACTTATTCACCTAAACCTATTATCTATGTTGCTCGAACTCTCCAAAAATGCAGCCGCTCCCGTCTCAGATCCTCTAAAAAATGTATCATTTATGGAGGATCCGACATGCATCCGGCGACATTTTTAAGAGAAAAATGTACATAGTTCCACAACTTAAAGATAAATGACAGGGCATCTCAAACACTGGTATTCACCTATATACATAGCTCTAGAAAACAGAACTCAGACAGTGGCAATTCTAGATATTCAAATGTACGGCAAACCTATATTGCTTGGACTCTTCAAAAACTCCAAAAGTAGTGCATTTTTGGAGGTTCCAACATGGTTGCAGCAGCATTTTTGAAAGTATGAGCAATATAGTGGTGGACTACCCCTCGAAACTCCCATGCTCCTATTTGGCCCTAATAACCTCAATCACTTCAAAGTTATCTTTTCAGCTTCTGGCATACAAAATTGCAGCTTCAACATAGTTGTTTTCCTTCAGATGACAACATGTTGGTAGACGCTATACAAACTAAATGCCTTATCCTCCTCTGACTTGCTCTTCTATAACTTATATCGGATGGAAATGGTATCTCGCGCACTTTTTTTTGGATGAAAAAGGTAAAAGTTTTATTAAATATGAACTGAGGTACCATAGTGTTACAAAGAAATTGTGTCCCTTCTATAGTCATTTTCTTCTATGTCTAACCATTTTCTTCTTGCACCATAAGTCAAGACTCGCTTACATTACAAAGGCGATAAGCTCTTTCCTCTCACTAAAGCATCTAACATTTCCCTCAAGCCAAATACTAGGAGGTGCCTTGCGCACTTTTACTAATGTACAAAGAAACATCTGAATACTAGGAGTACTTTTCTGCAACAATTTCTTTAGCACTTTACTTTCAGTTTTTCCATTTTCAAATGAAAGAGGCAAAAGTGGGATAAGACGAGCTTCTTACTGAGTCGAGCGAGGTTCATGGATTCTTTAAAATATATACTTTGAAGAAGTATTAGCAAAATCAATACGACAAACTAAAAACTTCTTTTACTAGAAGACCTTAGGACTTCTTATGCTGCTCAACTTCCCCATAAATATGCAGAGCCATAACCAGCTATGTTGCTTGGACCCTCTAAAATGTTGCCGCACCTGTGTCAGATCCTCCGATATTTTCGAATGTTGGAGGATCCGACACACATGCAACAATATTTTTGAAGAGCTTGAGCAACGTAGGTAACCAGATAAGCTTTTCCATTTTGGGAAGAAAAATTAAATAAAGTGAATCGAGCACCTAATTGGTAACTAAACTTCTGATAAGATGCAATACAAAAACAAGGGAAGAAGATGCAATAATCATGCTAATGGTGTGGAATAGTTCCCAAGTACAATCCCTTCTGAGATGCAATACAAAAACAAGGGAAGAAGATGCAATAATCATGCTAATGGTGTGGAATAGTTCCCAAGTACAATCCCTTCTGAGATGCAATACAAAAACAAGGGAAGAAGATGCAATAATCATGCTAATGGTGTGGAATAGTTCCCAAGTACAATCCCTTCTGAGATGCAATACAAAAACAAGGGAAGAAGATGCAATAATCATGCTAATGGTGTGGAATAGTTCCCAAGTACAATCCCATCCTCAGAAGGGGAGCCTTGGCGTAGCTAGTAAAGTTGCTGCCATGTGACCAGTAGGTCACTGGTTCAAGCCGTAGAAACAACTTCTTGCAAAAATACAGGGTAAGACTGCATACAATAGACCCTTGTGGTCTGGGCTCTTCTCCGAACCACACATATAGCGGGAACTTAATGCACCGAGCTGCCTTTTTACAATCTCATCCTCTAGATGTAATGAAGGCAACACTAATTTGAAAGGATTATTTTGAGCAATTACACTATGTGCCCTATTATAAGGGACAAAATGGTTCCTTCGGACGACAAAAGGCAAAATTTTGGACAAAAGTGAAGTTCCAAAGCACGCCATCAAATCACCAATCCGAAGTCATTTACGCGAAAGTCAAACTTTGGTCAACTCTTGCAGCTTAAACTTCCGACAATAGAACTAAGTTAATTCGCTCCAAAACCTTCCCGGAACCAGGAAAGTACTTATTATTCAGTTATTTCTAACCATTTTTATTTCCTACCAAGAAACATTAACTCTTATCACATATTCTTTATATAGAGAAAATAAAACACAGGAATTAAGCAGCAAAATCAAGAATTGAGAGAGGATAGCTACCATTAGTGTGGCCGTGGAAAGAGCAGGCAATGGGGGAATTATCTTTGTCTTTATAAAGAGTATTGCACCTCAAACATTTCTTCTTGTTTTGGGAATTCACAATTGGCAGTCTTTTTCCAGCTCCTCTTTCTGAAGTTGGCTTTCTCCAACAAGAAATATTTGAAGAAATGGGAAACAATATATTTTGAGAAAGAAGATTTTTGTAAACTAAAATCATCAGAAGAGATGAAGAAATGGTTTACAACTGCTCGCGGAAAGTTGGAAAGTTCACTGAACAAATATCAGTGGCTATCAATTGGTGTCGTTTCAAGTTATTTGACATAGTTTAATTTGGCACACTTTAATAAGAAAATTATTTTTTTTAAATATTTTGTGATCTTAAATTTGGTGTATTTGTGAATTCATAACATTTAACATAATCTATTCCATTTTATTGCACTGAAATGGGTCAATTCGCTTTGACAGTTCTACCTATGATCCAAAAAGAAGTTAGCATATGATAATAAAGAAAAGTTTTTTTAAGCATTCAATAAATATATATATATATATATATATTATATTAAAAGCACGAAGGTTCTTAG
>ML351876.1:0-24109 GCA_005239505.1 Nicotiana paniculata
TTAAAACTCATAAAATGCGAGGTATATAATGCTTAAAATCACGAATTCTAGCCACACATCATTGTTCTCATTCAAGCTCGGATCAATTCTGTTACACACAAAGGTTTGCCACCCTTTAGCTTCGAAATTGAGGGTGGCCCGGAGGATAGGAACTCCTGATGTGATCCATGGTGGTGGTGGTCCTGGGGCAGCCAAAATCTCAGCTAGCGAAGGGAGATTGCTTCACACAAAGCTAACTTCTCCAAGTACTAGATCTCTTCCACTTGCTCAAAACCCACATAAGCATTCAAAGCAAAGGCATCAAAATAACTTTCAAATTCCTCACTTTTGTTCCTGCCTTAATGTGAGCTATGCTGGCGTAGAACTCCCTGACCAAGTGTTCATTTGCATCTAAGACTAGGTGAGTGAGCCACTTCCACCCTTTGCACTCCTGGAACTGCCGAAGGACATTTGGATTATGAATATCCAAATCCTTCATAAAGAATTGTCACTCAAGTATGAGCGACCTTTTTGGCCACAACTCCCGGAATCTATTAAATGTCGTCATGATGACGAATCTATCCTCCCACACTTCCCTCTTATGTGTCCTTTCAAGACCGCCCACTTGAGTGTCTCCCCCTCTACCTTCATCCGGGACGTCATCATCATCTACATCAATAGGTGCCGGAGGAGTAGGTGAAGAGGAGGACTCGGAACCCTAGCTTCCCGCATCATAATCAGCAGAGGAACTATCTGTAGGCTCATTGCGCAGTTGATAGTGCCTAGTGGGTTGAGGTGGTTGGGACTGGAGTTCAGGCTGGACCTCCATAGAGTTACCCTCAGAGGCTTCTCTTGATGGTTTATAAGAGAAGGATTCTGAAATCTCCGTGGTCCTCCCTCTACCAGAGAGTGAGTGACTTTACCCCTGCCTCGAGAGGATTCACCTCTCCCCTTTGATGTATCTCCTCGACCACGGGATCTAACCATTGTCTGCAATACAAGCTACATATATCAGTTGAATTCAAAGCAAGAAAAATAATTGAAGAACAGTTGCACACAAGCAGTCATTACTGAGGCAGTGCGGACTGAACAATTCTGAGTGCGTCCGCAGACTGCCTAGTGCAGACCGCACAATTTTGAAGTGCGGCCGCACAACTTGGAGTGCGGATCGCATAAATGTGAGTGCGGACACATATCCTCATGTGTGGACCGCACAATTTTGAGTGCAGCCGCACAAGTTCAAACCTGCAATTACTGATTCTCTGAAGTTTAGAGTGCGGACTGCACCCATTTTTATGCGGCCGCACACTTTTTCTTCGGACCGCCAAATTTTGAGTGCGGTCCGCACATTTCAAACACTTCCAATACCCTATTTTCCAGCTATGCGAACCGCACAAAAATGTGCGCGGTCGCACAATTCGAATGGTGTCGGCACTGAACTTAAGGTTTTTGCAAACTTTTCACAGATTAAGCATGATGTGAACAAATTAGCAAGATTAGTGGTCTACCCAGTCCCTAATGAACATGTAAGAAACTACCCACATGATTTGGAAGCACAAATTAGGCACATTTGACATTTTTCGGCCTAAAATTAACTAAAGTAATCAAAGAAAACAAAAAAAAAATTGAGAAAAATGAACAAAAATCTACATGAATTGAACATACCAGTAGTGAGTGATGCAATTAAGAATATAGCTTGATGAATTTAGTGTGAATTTTGAACAGTTTTAGGTTGCACAGTGTTTTCTAGGGCTTGGGAGTTCAGAGAGCGTAAAGTATGAATAGTGGTGAAAATCCATATTTATACCCTAGCAAAGTCGGTTAAGATCTCACCTGAGTGTTGTCCACACTCCTTACCTGGGTTGAACTTAGCTCTATGGTCTGCACAAAAATGAGTGCGGCCGCATAACCTTGTGCAGTCCGCATAATTTTGTATGCGGCCACATATTGGCCTTTTTCTGCAAAACCAACTTCAGAGAGTTGGTGATTTTTGGACCCTCAGTTGTGCGGCCACATAAGGAATTGTGCGGCCGCAAACCCTTCTGTGCGGTCCGCACAATTTTGGTGTGGTCCGCATAAATTCCAAACTTGGCCAATTTTTCAAGATTGTCCCTGCAATACACACTCATTCCTGCAATTCACTTCAAAACCAGTTAGCTCAATACAAAACCTATCTAAAAAGAACAAAAATAAATAAATAAAATGAAAAGAAACATGGGTTTCCTCCCAAGAAGTGCCTGATTTAACATCGCGGCACGACATAGGTTACCATCAATCACTTGAGATGAAGCAATGCCACAACGTGGCCATCATCAACCTTGCCAAGATAATGTTTCACCCGGTGACCATTGACTCTAAACACTTCATCGTTTTTGTTCTTCAAGTATAATGCACCAAAGGGTGTCACATGCACAACTTCAAATGGGCCACTCCACTTGGATTTCAAATTTCCCAGAAACATCCGCAACCGAGCATTGAACAATAGCACAAGATCGCCTTCTTTGAATTCTTTATTCCGGATATACTTGTCATGGAGGTACTTCATCTTGTCCTTATACAAGGACAAACTTGAATATGCATGGTACCGGAACTCATCAAGCTCATTCAATTGTCCCTCCCTTCAGTTGGCGGTGACATCCCATTCAAGATTAAGCTTCTTCAATTCCCACATAGCCTTGTGCTCAAGTTCCACCGGTAGGTGACTAGCTTTCCCGAACACTAACCGATACGGAGACATGCCAATTAGTGTTTTGTAAGTTGTCCTATAAGCCCAAAGAGCATCATCAAGTTTCTTCGACCAATCTGTCTGGTTGGCATTCACGGTCTTTGACAAAATGCTCTTGATCTCCCGGTTGGAGACGTCAACCTGTCCACTTGCTTGAGGATGATAGGGGGTCGACACTTTGTGAGTGACACCATACTTTGAGAGTAACTTATCAAAATCTTTGTTGCAAAAGTGTGATCCCCCATCAATAATAATGGACCTTGGTGTACCAAATCTTGTGAAGATGTTCTTTTTCAAAAATGCTACCACACTCCGAGCTTCATTGTTAGGAAAAGCCACGACTTCTACCCACTTTGACACGTAACCCACAGCTACCAATATATAAGTGTTACCACAAGATCTCATGAACGGACCCATGAAATCAATGCCCCACACATCAAAAATGTCAATCTCCAAGATGGTGGTGATGGGCATCTCATTTTTCTTGGAATCCCACCAGCCCTTTGACATTCATCACAACGCTTGACGAGATCGCTAGCGTCCTTGTAAAGAGTAGGCCAATAGAATCCACAACTTAACACCTTTGTAGCCGTCCTTGCTCCACCATAGTGACCATAATATGGTGAAGAGTGGCAAGCCTCAAGAATTACCAATTGTTCTTCCGCTGGTACACCTCGTCGGATCACACCATCGGTATAAATACGGAAGAGATAGGGCTCATCCCAATAATAGTCAAGGCAATCCCATTTGAGAATCTTCCTTTGATTTGAAGAGAACTCATTTAGTACAATGTCACTCACAAGATAATTGGCTAAGTCGGCGAACCATGGCATACCGGTCATAGAAATGGATAAGATTTGCTCGTCTTGAAATGAATCATTTATCTCAAGGCCATCATATGGCCTCCCCTCCTCCTCCAACCGAGACAAGTGGTCTACCACTTGGTTTTCACTCCCCTTGCGGTCTTGAATCTCTAGATCAAAATCTTGTAAAAGAAGCACCCACCACATTAGTCTTGCTTTAGAATCTTTATTGCTCATCAAATATCGAAGCGCTCATGGTCGGTAAGGGTGTTCGTCGGTTGGTACCATACGGTATTTAGACATTTCGGTTCGGTATTCGATTTCATAAAATACTATACCAATACCGTAACTAATTAAATTTGGTATGGTTTGATTTTTTTCCTTTCGGTTTTGGTTTATTCGGCTCGGTAACTTTGATTATTCGGTTTGAATACAAACTAGTGCATATAGTCATAAATGGTAATATTCTTAATTAACGTACTCAAAAGTACAAAATTAAAAATGTTTGTTGACAAAAGTTTTGTCCAAAACCAACATATACCAACCTAGCGAGAGAAAACTTAGAGAAATATCTTGTTACTTGCTTAGAGTTAATTAATGAACTTAGAGAATAAAGGAAAGTAAAATTTTAGATTTCTTATACTTATGTTATAATTAAAAAAATGTGTATTGTGTAATATAATATATATTTCGATATGGTATCAGTATTTCGGTATCATTTTAAAATACCAAACACCATACCTAATACCAATTTTTTTTTAAACTTATACCAAATACCTTACCGAATACCAAAATATCGAATACCGAATACCAAATTTTTCGGTTTCGGTACGGTAATTCGGTATTTACCAAATTATTCAAAGCCCTAATGGTCGATGTGAACAATCACCTTTGTACCCATCAAGTACGGGCGAAACTTCTCCATAGAAAGACAATAGCAAGAAGCTCTTTTTCGGTCATTGTGTAGTTAACTTGGGCCTCATTCATGGTCTTACTAGCATAGTAGACCGGATGGAAGATCTTGTTGATATGTTGCCCCAATACCGCCACATTGCTTGCATCACACATGAGCTCAAAAGGTAAGCTCCAATTCAGTGCGGTGATAATAGGAGTAGTAGTCAACTTATACTTGAGCAATTCCAATGCCTTCATACAATCTTCGTTGAAATGGAACTTGGAATCATTCTCCAAAAGTTTGCACAAGGGGTTTACCACCTTAGAAAAGTCCTTGATGAATTGGATATAGAACCCTGCATGACCCAAAAAGCTCCTCACTCCCTTCACAGATGAAGGGGGGAGTTTGGAGATCACTTCAATTTTGGTTTTATCAACCTCAATAACATGCTTTGAAATCTTGTGACCGAGGACAATGCCTTTCTCGACCATTAAGTGGAATTTCTCCCAATTCAAAACCAAATTAGTTTCCTCACATTTTGCCAATACCTTGTCCAAGTTGTCCAAGCACTCTTCAAAAAGAATTCCCCACCAGGGAAAAATCGTCCATGAAAACCTCAAGAAAGTCCTCCACCATATCGGTGAAGATAGCCATCATACACCGTTGAAAAGTCGCTGGTGCATTGCATAACCCAAATGGCATCCGCGAAAATGCGAAAGTACCATAGGTACAAGTGAAAGTGGTCTTCTCTTGGTCCTCAGGAGCAATAAGAATCTGATTGTAGCCGGAGTATCCATCAAGGAAGCAACAAAAATCACGTCCGACCAACCTATCCAACATTTGGTCAATAAATGGAAACGGAAAATGATCTTTCCGAGTGACTTTGTTGAGCTTCCTATAGTCCATGCACACTCTCCACCCGGTGACAGTTCTTGTGGGGATCAATTCATTTTTTTCATTTGTTATCATAGTCATGCCCCCTTTCTTTGGGACACATTGCACCGGAGAGGTCCACAAGCTATCGGACATGGGGTAAACAACCCCGACATCCAACCATTTGATTATCTCTTTCTTCACTACCTCTTGCATTGCTTCATTCAATCTTCTTTGATTTTCCACAGAGGGTTTGCCATCCTCCTCAAAAATAATCTTGTGCATGCAAAAGGCAGGGCTTATACCCCTAATATCCGCCAATGTCCAACCTATAGCTTTGTTCCTCTTTTGGAACACCGCCACAGTAGAATCTACCTGCACGTTAGTCAAGAAAGAGGAAATAGTAACAGGTGTCACACCTCCTTTTCCAACAAGTGTTGCATATGGGAGTTTTTTCCAATTTAAATGACATTATGCGGATTTGGGATTTATTTATTAGTTTCAGAGTCGCCAACCGGATTTTTTACGGTGTTCCGGGACACCATTTATTTATTGACACCGAGGAAATTTTGACTCTGTTTAAAATGTCTGCGACCAGAAATCCGAGTAAGGAATTTTGTTAACCCGGGAGAAGGTGTTAGGCACTCCCGAATTTTGTGGTTCTAGCACGGTCGCTTTACTATTATTATTTGGCCTAAATTGTCTGATTATTTACATATTTTTTTGCCTATTGTGATTTTAGCCTCTTTCACCTTTTAGCCGCTTTTAATATTTATGGACTTATCTTAAAAACAAGTCACGATGGTGTGCACTTGTCATTTTTAGACACATTATAATTACGCCACATGAAATGCACCCGTAATTACAACATGTGATTTTTTTTATAATTTGAAGTTGAAGACGGGGACATGAGTTGTCGCTCCCGAGTGTTGGTTAGGTAGCCTTGGTATAATATTTGATTTTTTATCCAAATTTCGAACTAAAGGTATTCATTCTACTTAGAAGATCTCCTAAAACGATATTCATTGCTCTTAAGAGAACATCTTATGGGCTATGGCCTCATCTAGCCCCGCTTTATCACATTAGGCCATCCTAGGTCAGCTCTCCTTGTGATAGGACTACTAGTTCTGAAAAGAATGTATTTTTAGCCAACGATGGCAAATATGGGAATCCGAACGTCCCTTGTTCGTTCAGATATATACACTTATGAAATTCAGATATCTAAATATGTTACTTGTTAATTCTGATACGAATGGGCAAGATGAAATCACTCTACTTCTTCCGGAATTTCATGATTTCTAACAAAGATCATGCCACAGGCAGTTTTATTAATTTTGAAACAATACTCCTTACTAATTCTAAACAACCTAATCTCACGCATCTAAAGGATTAAAGTTCACACATATGTATACATTGATTTTTGCAAATTTATGAGATATAGGATAAACTGAGGATAATCTACTGATTCTATTCATGTTGAAACTTTACTGAATGTGAAATAACCATTTTTTCCAAAAATCCAAACGGGATGTTTATACAGATTTTACATACGTTCTTTTGTCTAATATCATTGCAGAACAGAAAAAATGTAAACTCGAAATTTCAGGAATATGAATAAGACCGAAATTAAGCGTACAGTCCAGTCTTAAATTACATTTCAATGAAAAGCTAAAGAAATACAGGGGGATTATAACTTGACTGCCTCTATACCCTTTCCAGAATGAAAGAAACTAGAAAAATAAGATTCTAACTAATTTGCTGCCTCGAAACTCTCTTGAGGCCTTACGTTTGAGCCTTCTCTTTGTAATCTATAGAACACCCCAATATAATTTAGGTGTTGTGCAACCACCAAAACCAAACTGACCATGAAGAGGTCAGTTTTAATCCTGATATTGCGTGTGTTTAAATCATACTATCTCGCAGAATTATTTATGCACTTTCTCAGTGAATATGATCATAAAAGGATCAACTCAACTCCGGAATGTCATTTTCATACTTTGGACCTTCAGTCCATATTAATTCCTTGACTTGGTTATGCAGGCATTTTAAGAGGATAAATCTGATCATAATAAAGGATTCAGATTCTTTCCTCTAAGGAGCCTTTGATTATCCACTTTATATGCGTAAAGGGTAATTTTCAGCACCCTCAGCTACTGTTTAGGCATTACCTAGGGGGTGAATTTGACTATTAAAAAGTCAAATACATCTACCCAAGTGCTAAAACTAACATAATTCTAAGCTCTATAGGAACTTTGCTTATCTAGGCATTTTTAGAGGATGAATCTGACCATCCAAGGGTTCAGATTCTCACTCTAATGGCCTTCTCAACTACATAATTTATACCCCTTTTGAAGGGTAAACTTCAGCCAACATGCTAACATTTGTGCACTTATCCTGGGGTGAGTTTGATTATCAACAAATCAAATTCATCTACCCTAGTGCTGATGCTAACATAATTCCAAAATATACAGGGACTTTGATAATTTAGGCATTTTTAGAGAATGAATCTGGACATTTAACGAGTCCAGATTCCTTATTCCAAAGCCCTTTTGATCACCTATTTTATACCCTTAAGAGGGTGACTTTCAGCAACTAAACTATTGTTTAAGCACCTGATATGGGGTGAATTTGACCATTATAGAGGGTCAAATTCATCTACCCTAGTGTTGTTTCATAACAGTATCTAGATATCTAAAACCTGGGATAAACTAGTATTTCAGCATCTTTGTAGGATGAACTTAACCATGAGAGGTTAAGTTCATCACCCTTTGATGTTATTTTACAACATAAACATTGATTGCACAGACATATAACATGCAGTTTTAAGATGAAACAGCCTTATGTAAAATTCAGAGATTAGAATCTAAACAAAAATAATGTGTTACTTCATATATATAGGCACATAAGTTTATACATAAATAAGTCTAAGCAAATAAAAATGCAGATTCATGGGGGAAAGGCAGCAGATTTCAGATATTCGTATTTCATATATAAAGAAAAACTCAGTTTTACATACCTTTAAGAGTAAGATAACAACAGAAATTCCTGACCAAATAAAGGTCAGGCAGATAGAAATCAGAAAAAAGGAAGAGAAACCCAGCAGGAACAAACAGCAACCCCAAAGAAAACCAAACAGTCCAGCAAGAGTACACCCAGAAATCTTGGGTAGGAATGTTTGAAAGAACACTTCCAGAAAAAAAAATAGTCCAGCAAGAATACCAAATGTTTGAATCAAGGCAGCAAACAAAACCAAGTCCTTTAGGAAAGAAAACCACAGCTATAAGACAACCTAAGTTCAGATTGTTTCCCCTCCTACTACAAATCCTCTTGTTTCTGTTTTTTCAAGTCTTTTAGTAGTCAAAGTTTGTATTTTCCAGTCCAAAAGGTTCAAAGAAGGGTCTGAAAAATCTCCCTCTAGTGGTAAAGAGTGTGTGTATATATAGGGACAGTTGGGATAGGATATGCTCAGCATATTCCCTCTCCTAAATGAGCTGAAAATGGTACAGGTACAGTTGTCAACCCTATCCTTTTGGGACAACTGTACCTTCCAGAACATTCCAGCCCTTGAAATTACCCTTCTATCCCTAAGTATATGATTTTCTAATATTTATCTAATCTAGAAGGTTCTTTTGGGTGACAACTAATTGTTCCTAACTAAGGTTGAGTCAACTGAATGAAGATTAGTTGATCAAATGCCTAGAGTTGGCTTTCATACTACTTATCTATGTTTAAGTTATTTAATCATCAGTTCAATTAAACTCAATGGAGGTTAGTCAACTAAGTTCTCTTAACTTAGGTTAAATGAATCTGTTTTAGTCCATTAACCTCAACCTAATTGTCTTAAACAGATTTTATTTTCAGTTAAATACTTAAGAAGCTACCTAAATTAATTTCTAGATTGAAGAGGTTGGAATCATTTAAATGTGAGACTAAGTGAATCAATTATTCTTAAGCTTAGTTAACTCAAATTCACAATTGAACCTATCTAGTTGTCTTAGGTCAATTAAAAGAAATAATAAGTTGTTAGACCTAACTAATTAGGGTGCTTAATCCCTACTGATTTAAAACTGGTTTAAGAAGTTGATTAGGTGTTTGGATAATCATTAAACCTTGGTTGAATGATTTATTTTAGTTAATGAGTCCTAAACCAATTACCTTAGGCAGATCTTAGGACTTAATTAGTTGTTTAAGAGACTATTAGACTGGGTAATATATTATACAAATGATCATGGGGGGAATTATTGTTAACTAAGTTAGTTTTGATAAGTCTAGGTTAAACCCTGACCAAACACTGTTTAGAACTGAGGGTTTTTTAGCCTAATTGGTTGATTAGTTTCAGGTTAATTATTTACTTTAGATTAATTAGGTTGAACTTCTTAGACTTAGTCAATTGTATTATTACTTAGTTCAAATGTACACTTAATTATTCGCACATAAGTGTCTCTTCATTACCTAATTAAATTATTACTTGATTGATTAAAATTGAAACTAAAGTTGAAACCAAAATAAAGTAAGTAAAAAAAAAACAAAACAGAAAGTATAATTAGTATAGGCTTGCCTATTCAAACAAATAAAACTAATTCAATTAAAACAAATATCATGTTACTTAAACCGAAAGGTTCATGAACTCCTAAACCAGATTAGTAATCAATCCTTAAAGCGAGAAACTTAATAGTTGAGAAAAAGTAGGGAAAGAAAGGGGGAAAACAGTCTGGGGGGAAATAATAACCTCTAACCAGTGAACAATTTAAACCATGAGGTACGAATCAGGTAACGCATGCATATTTGGAATTAAACAGGCCAAGATATTCAACAAAAAACCAAACTCGAAACAATGATTTCAAACTAAATAGCATAAATCTGAAATGGTTATTATACCTTTGACGTATGCATTTTAGAGATCTAAACTAAATCAAGAACAAACGCATGCTATATGAGAACAGTACAACACAAACACATGTATCAAACAGTGAGGCATGCGATTTCATTTTTTCTAAAAGTGAAGAAACATCATAAAAGAATAGATAGGGGGGAAGGGATACCCGCAGGGTGCTGACAGATTTCGGCAGGGTTTGGAAATGATCCAAACCCACATGAATCAACAGCTCTCATCAAGAGCTGTTGACTCATGTATCTTTGAACCATTGATTGTTTTGAATCGAACTGGTAATAGGAAACCAAGTTTTCTGCCTTTCTTAGATCTGAAATCGAAGGGGTTCGGGTGGATTTTTAGGGGAACTGATGGTGGGATGGGGTTAAGGGTGAGGCGAGGATCGTCTGGTAAGGATTTGGTGGCATTTGGTCGAGTTCCGGTGGCCGGAAGGTGGTGGGAGTCTGGGGGCGGCTAGGGTTTCTTTTAGAGAGAAGAGAGAGAGAGAGAGACGGACGAAAGGGAGGGGGGTTAGACTTTCTGAGTGAATGGAGGGGGTAGGGTTTAGTTTGGACATTTATATAGTTAGGGATGGGGTAGTTCTCAGCCGTTGGATCTGGAAAGATCAACGGCTGAGATTGATCTTAACTTAAACGGGGTCGTTTTGGTGGTGTAGGGGCAGGCCGGGTTGTGGGGTGTTTGGGCCTGGATCGATGCGGGTAATGAGAGAGATTTTGGGCCTGAGCAATTCTAGCCCAGATCCGAATTTCGCCTATTTTAACTCTAACACTTAATAAAAAAAATGATGTGATTAATTCTAACTTAGTTTTTGTCTAATTAAAAATTAATTAAGAGTAATATCATTTAATTTAATACTTATATCATTTAAGGAACAAATTTCACAATTTTGTTAGAAAAAATGAATAAATTAATCATTAAATCTACATTGTGTCAAATAATCAACATTTTTGTTGTTATTTATTTCAATCGATNTTGAAGAATAATTTTTCGTAATTTTCCAATGAAAAATGATTGAAGTTATGCACCGAATCATGCAACTTTAAACCATTTATGAATTTTAAAAGACAAATTATGATTTATGTAATGCAAATAATTCACACACAGACATTGAGATTCAACAAAGGTTTATAATCATTAATTAATTTGTTGAATTTTGTAGGAATATATAGTGGGTTAAAAATTACATGCTCACAACAGGTAAAATAACAAGGGCCAAAAAACTCATACTTGAGGTGTGAAGGTAAAGGCTTTAACTCCAAGGTAGGAGGCTCCTCGATTGATGGCTTTGTTGGAGGAGTCTTCCGGTTCTCAAGATCTTAGGACAATTTTTGGGCTCATAAGTATATGACCACATTCCTTGTAAAGCATTGACACATTCCACAAAGCCTTCCTTATCATCCTCATTATGATTAAGCAACACAACTTCCAAGGTATCTTCAACATTCATCACATCACTAGTGTCATCAACAATTACTTCGGTCACTAGATCCACGAATGAACAAAATTCGTTGCTATTTGGTTGCCTCATCGATTTGCACACATGGAAAACCACTTTTTCATCACCCACCCAGAAGGTGAGCTCACCGGCTTCCACATCAACTAGGTCCTTCCTCGTATCAAGGAAAGTTCTACCAAAGATAATAGGCACCTCGTAGTTAACCTCACAATCAAGGATCACAAAGTCCGCTGGAAGGATGAACTTATCAACATGAACTAACACATAATCGATAATTACAATGGCCTCTTCATAGTCCGATCCACCATTTTCAACCTCATAAGTATGGGTCTTGGTTTTTTGGTTCCTAATGTTTTGAACACAGAGTAGGGCATCAAGTTGATAATTGCCCCCAAATCACATAAAGCTTTGGCAAAATTGGCGCTTCTAATAGTGCAAGGGATTGTGAAGGCGTCGGGATCTTCCAATTTTGGATCCATTGAGTGCACAATAGCACTCACTTGATGTTTCATCTTGATCATTTCACAATTCATTGATTTCTTATTTATTACCAAATCCTTCATGAACTTTTCATATCCCGACATTTGTTCCAATGCTTCAACCAACGGCATATTTATGGACAAACCCTTCATCATATCAATAAATTTCTTGAATTGGTTCTCACTATTTTGCTTTGCAAGCCTTTGAGGATATGGAGGAGGAGACCTTGGAATAAGTGCCTTGGCCTTTTGAACTACCGGATCCGGTATGTCAATCACGTGCTCCCTAGACGGGTTCACTTCCTCATGGGTTTCCTCCACACCTTCATTAATATCAATCCTAAATTCTTCGTTATCTTGAACCAGATTACTTGGAGTTTCATCTTCTTGAACCAACATATCATCATCCACAATTCTTCTTTGATTTGAGGTGGTTGCAACTCCACCTCTTCCGCTTCTTGCGGTTACGGCCATTGCATGTCCCATATTGTTCCCACCCTTCGGGTTCACCTCTGTATCACTAGGTAGGGCCCCCTTAGGATGAGTGTTTAAATCTTGAGAGATTTGTCCAAGTTGAACCTCTAAATTGCGGATAGAAGTGTTGTGGGAGGCTAATTGAGCATCGGAGACGGTATTTTTCTCCATCATTTGCTTGAACATATTTTCAATCCGTCCCATTTCATTTTTCTCCATCATTTGGAGGCAGGTTACTTAGTTGTTGATACATCGGGGGCCTTTGAAATCCCGACCCCCAATTCCCTTGGTTATTATTGTTCCAACCCCCTTGGTTGTTGTTGCCTCCCCAATCACTTTGATTGTTTCCACTCCAATTACCTTGATTATTGCCTCCCAAATTGCCTTGGTTACCTTGATTATTACAATTGCCTTGATTATTGTTATTTCCCCAATTGCCTTTATTATTATTGCCACCACTCCAATTGCCTTGGTGGCCTTGGTTGTTCCAATTTCCTTGATTTCCTTGTGATCTCCATTGTTGTTTATTTTGAGCATTGTTTCTTTGACCTTAATAATTGTTGACATATTGCACTTCTTCTTCTTGCTCATTATACGAATCACCTTGGTCATACCCACTATCATCTTGCATGAATATTTCTGGACGTATTTGCCCTTGTTGACCTTTTTGTCGTCTCTTGTTCATCATCATATTCACACATTCTATAGTATTCACTTATTTCGGCCCTTGAACTTGTTGAAGCTGAGCCTTGGCCAATTGGTTCATTGTGGTTGTCAACTCGTCAATAGCTTACCCATGATCATGTAGCTCCTTGTGTAGGCAAATGACATTTGTGTCACCTTGAGGAACATTGGCCTTACTTTTCCACGCCGATGAGGTATCCGCCATCTCATCCAAAATTTCACAAGCTTCGGCATAAGGCGTGTTCATGAAGTTCCCCCCGGTGATTTGATTTACCATATATTGATTTGTTGTGTTGATCCCCATGTAGAAGGTTTGTTGGATCATGGCCTCGTTCATATCATTATCTGTTCACTCTTTAACCATGGTACGATATATTTCCCTAATTTCGTGCAATAGCTCATTGGGCTCTTGCTTGAACGCTAGATTTTCATCCCGTAGTGTAGCCATGTGCCCAGGAGAGAAGAATTTGGCAATGAACTTTTTGGCCAACTCATCCCAAGTATGGATGGAATGATTGGGTAATCTCTTTAACCAGTCCAACGCCTTTCCCCATAGAGAAAAGGGAAATAGCCTCAAACGCAGTGCATCCTCGAAAATATTTTTTTGCTTGATCCCCCAACAAGTTTCGACGAACCCCTTGAGATGTTTGCAAGAATTTTGGTGTGGAGACCCGGTGAAGAATCCCCGTTGCTCAAGTAGTGTAAGCATCACGTTGGTGATTTGGAAGTTGCCCACCCTAATACGGGGCGGGACTATAGCACTTGCATAACCCTCGTTCGGCAACACCCAGTGTGATGCCGCTCTTGGTGGAGGTGGGCGAGGGACGGGGACATTATCATGAGCCAGTCGTCCTCGCCTGTTTACTTGAGGTTCAGGGAGAACTTCATCTCCTTGATCATCGTCCACTTCCTCCCCCAATGGCAAATTCCCGATGGGCTCATTGTTGAGAGCCATTCTCGTACCTAGAAGCAATTCAAAAACAAAATTAGTGATTCGGAAGGAAAGAAAGACAAAACACACAAATACCTAGATATATAGCTAAATCCGTTTAACTCCATGGCAACAGCGCCAAAATTGATCTGGCCCAAACTCATACCACAATTATAGGTAGTGAAGGGATCGAATCCACAGGGAGTTAGAATTGGGATTAGGTATATATTTTTGGTGTAATTGTATGATATGCCCTAGATTACACTTTCACATTCTTGTTTGTTGTTTCTACCTCTAGTTTGAGCTATTGATTGCAACTATAAAACCAGTAGACAATATTTTTGGTTTTGATTGTTTTTCAAATGATAAAAGGATCTAGGGTTGCGACTTCCGCCTAGTTGGTTACCTAACGGATTTAAAGCTTTAGGGCATGATCGGTTGATCGATATACAATATAGCAATCACACTCAATTATTCACTCTATACCTCTCGGTAGTTTGAGTGACTTTTCTCCGATTTTGCTTTCTCAAGTCCAAATGGGTATTTCACAAAGTAAGTGATAAATCTCTAGTCGGGTCTTACTATCTCTAGGTTCAACCCTTTAATTGGGGCTATCAATTTCTTACGTTGACCCCAAATCCTAGTTAGCCAAGTTTTCCTAGACTTAGTCTCTCTTTCTCAAGTATAGACTAGGTCAAATAGGCATGAATCAATGTTTGCAGCCATTAATTCTTGAATTTAAGAAAGAACAAGGCTACATAACATATACCCAATCTTAAATAAGTCCTAAATCAATAAACCATTAAGTACGCATACTAGGGTTGGGTCACAACCCTAGCTAAGGGTTTAGCTACTCATAGAGAATGAAGAAATAAAAGAAGAAATTAAGATAGAATGCATAATAATTAATTATGGAAATAAAATCTAATGTTTAGAAGCTAATCTAGTACAATATTACTCAAAAAAGTAAAGGTCGGCTCAGGTGATCTACACTGATACAACTTAACCTAAAAATGAAAAAAAAAATTATTTATACTAAGCTGAAAATATCTAACAAAAATGTCCCTACGGAGAATTTGCGGCCGCATAATTCTGATTGCGGTCCGCACTCTGAGCTTGACTGGTCAACTGGGCCTTCTGCGGTCGCATAAAAGTGGGATGCGGCCGCACTTCATTTAGTTGTGCAGACCGTACATTTCTGAGTGCAGCCGCACACTTGAGATTGGGCTGGGACTAGACCTTCTTCTGCGGACCGCACATTTGTGAGTGCGGCCGCACAATAATTGAGCGGAACGCATATCTTCATATGGCATAAAATCAAACTCTCTGAATCTCTTCTTTTGTGGACCACACATTTGTGAGTGCGGCCGCACTTTGGCTCTTGCGGCCGCACAATAATAGTACGGTCCGCATATCCTCAGGTTACCTAAGATCACCTTCTTGAATCTCCTCCTCTGCGGCCACACTAAAATTATGCAGTCCGCATACTCTGAAGAAAATCTAACAGGGCTTCTTCATTGTTTGCGGCCGCATATAGCATTGTGTGGTCCGCACTGTAAGCATTTTTGCCTTGTTTTGGTCCTTGTCCAATTTTTGACTCATTTTTGAGTTGATTTTCACTTCTTTGGCTCGTTTCCCAATATTCTTGCAAGAAAGCTCATTTCATTAGTTCTTGGGAATACCTTTAAGCGTTTTTGAGATAAAACGCAAGTAAAAGAGAGCAAATAAGCGGTCAAAATCCCTACTTATCAGGACGCGAGAGGGGTAAGAATGGGATAGGTATCTTAGTTGACAGGGATCTTAGGGAGCTAGTGGTATAAGCTAGGAGGGTGATCGGCAGGTTGATGTCTATTAAGATGGTTATGGGAGGGTCTACTTTAAATGTGATTAGTTCTCATGTGCCTCAAGTGGGTTTGGACGAGGAGGTTAAAAGGCGTTTTTGGGAAGACCTTGACAGGTTGGTCCATGGCATTCCACACATCGAGAATTTATTCACAAGAGGAGATTTCAATGATCACATTGGGGAGACCTCTGGGGGTTATGACAGTGTACATGGCGGCTTTGGCTTTGGAGTTAGGAACGTAGGTGGTACTTCATTGTTGGACTGTGCTAACCTTTGATTTGGTGATTGCTAACTCGTATTTTCCAAAGAGGGAAGAGCACTTGGTCGACTTTCAGAGTTCGGTGGTCGAGACTTAAATTGATTATCTACTCCTCCAAAAGTGTGATAGGGGTTTGTGCATGGATTTCAAGGTTATACTAAGCTAGAACTAATGACTCATCCTAGGTTATTGGTGATGGACTTGAAGATCGCGAGGAAGAGGAAGAAAAGGGTTGTGTATGGTCAACCTGGGATCAGGTGGAGTACCTTGACTTATGACAAAGCGCAGGATTTGGGCCAGAAGGTGCTGGCTTTGGGAGTCTGGAGGAGCAGTGGGGACGCGAGCTGCATGTAGACCACAACAACAGAGTATATTAGATTAGGTGTGACAGAGGTGTTAGGGGTCTCGAAAGGTTTCTCTAGCAGCCACAAAGGTGACTTGTGGTGGAGTGAGGAGGTACAATAGAAAGTGGAAGCTAAGAAAACGGCGTACTTGAAGCTTGTAGAGAGCATAGACAAGGAGGCAAAGAGGATGAACAGGGAGGGGTATAGGAGGGCTAAGAAGGAGGCGAAGTTAGCGGTTACAGCGCTAAGACTGCGGCATTTGGGCGTCTGTATGAAGAGCTTGGGGATAAAGACGGGGACAAGAAGTTATACAGGCTAGCCAAGGTGAAAGAGAGGAAGACCCGTGATCTAGATCAAGTTAAGTGCATCAAAGATGATGAAGGAAGAATTTTGATGGAAGAGGCTCAGATTAGACAAAGATGGCAGACATACTTCCATAAACTCCTGAATGAAGAAGGTGATAGGAATATTATGTTGGACGATTTGGAGCACTCCGAGGATCGCCGGGATTTCAGGTATCGTAGGTGCATAAGAGTAGAAGAGGTCGAGGGGACTCTGCGTAAGATGCGCAGGAGTAGAGCAATCGGTCCAAACAAAATCCCTGTGGAATTTTGGAAGAATCTGAGTGGTAAGGCCTTCCATAGCTAGGTGGTAAGGCTTCACAAAAAATTAAAGTGCCATCTGCATAGAGAAGATGAGAGACGTTAATAGTACTCATTGGGTCTCTTCCCACTTGGAAACCTTGTATCCAGTGCAATTGCTTTGCTCTGTCCATCATTTTGGTAAGGCCTTCCATACCTAGGATGAAAAAGGAATGGGAAGAGAGGGTCACCCTTCCTCAATCCCTTTTGAGGAGAGAAGAATCCAACTGGTCCCCTATTCACTAGCACAGAGTACTTTACAATTCTAATACAAAATTCAATCCACCTTATCCATTTAGATCCAAACCCCATCTTATTGAGAATGTTGATGAGGTAAGACCAGCTCAACTCATCAAAGGCCTTCTCAATATCCAATTTATAAAGAATTCCAGGATGCCACTTTTTGTCCTCCAGTCAAGCACTTAATTTTCTATAAGAGATGCATCAAAGATCTGCCTGCACTTGACAAATGCATTTTGCTGCCATGAAACCAATTTATCTACCACCTTCTTTAGCCTCTCAGCCATATTCGTTGCAACCAACTTATAAACACTACCAATTAAACTGATTGGTCTATAGTCCTTCAGCTCTGCTGCACTTTTCTTCTTTGGAACCAATCTATGAATGAGGTATTGCAAGCCCTGACCATGTGCCCTGTTTGGTGGAAGTAATTCATTGCATTCATGATGTCTTCTTTGAGGAA
This sequence comes from Nicotiana paniculata, assembly GCA_005239505.1. NCBI lineage: Eukaryota > Viridiplantae > Streptophyta > Magnoliopsida > Solanales > Solanaceae > Nicotiana > Nicotiana paniculata. The sequence goes on from ML351876.1 coordinate 17,981, forward strand.
ATTTCAGAACGCCAAAGTGTAGCCATCAGGACCAGGAGCCTTATCTGGTGCACAAGAATTCAGAGCTGATAACACCTCCTGCTCATCAAAAGGAGTTTCTAGCCAATTCTTTTCCTCGTGAGAAAGGGTAGACAACCCTTGAAAGTCTACAGTTGGCCTCCATGGTTCAGTTTCTGTGTAGAGCTTCTGGTAGTAGTACAAAATTTTCGCTTTAATGTGATCTTTGTCCTCTATAATCTCCTCCCAACTTGAAGCCTATCTATATGATTGCTTCTTCTATTGAAGCTTGCCATTCTTTGAAAATATTTGGTGTTTCTGTCCCCTCATTTAACCATAAACACCTTGACTTCTGCCTCCATGAGGTTTCTTCAGCAATAGCTAGTTGCTTCAGCTCTAGCTTTAGGTTAAAAGCCTGCAATTTTTCATTTTGAGACATAAGTCTTGATTATGCTGCCTAGTCTAGTGCACTAAGTTCATTAATTTCCTTGCTTCTCTTCCTGTCTACTTGCCCGTAAATCTCCCAATTCCAAGTTGAGATATCCCTTTTAAGGTTTCTCAGCTTTTGTGTCAAAATGAAATCAGGGGTGCCGGCTACTTGGTAGGACTGCCAACATTCTCTAATCATTTTTAGAAATTCCTCTGCTTGAAGCCATATGTTTTCAGATTTGAAATAGGGAGTAGTTGCTTCTCAATCCCCACACTCAAGAAGAATGGACTTGTGATCAGATAAGACTCTTGGCAATGCTATTTACTTCACAGACTTGAAGCATTCATTCCACTCTGGAGAGATTAAAAATCTATCAATTCTTGAGGCTTGTAACTAGTCATTCCCTCTTGACCAAGTGAATTGGGCACCCTGAAGTGGAAGATTAACAAGTTTTAAGTCTTGAATGGTGTTTGAGAAACCTGACATTGCTTTGGAAATCCTAGCACAATTTAGTCCCTCACTTTGAAATCTACAGACATTGAAATCACCACCAATAACTCAGAGATCAGACCATAGACCTCTAACCGCAGCTAGTTCCCCCCAAAGCTCAGTCCATTCAGGATTTGTGTGAGGCCCGTATACTCCTATGAATACCCACTTGAATTATCACTGTTATCATTAAGCCCCGATGTTAACCTATTGAGTTCAATCTCCCCCCCTTTTTTTGCTCTTTTTTGGTGTCGATGAATTGGATTTTTGGTTCAATTGAAGTGCTCCTTTCTCTCCCATACGCAGGATAATCCCAAAGATTTCGTGTTCAAAACCAGTAAAGTTGACAACAAATGCTTTGCATGCTTTTTCCATGGCTATTTTGTCCATCTCGTTAGAAGAACTTTGAGGTTTTCAGTGTTAATTTGGTCATCCATTTTTTAATCTCTTTTAGATGAAGTTGGTAAACTTGATTATTATTCCTCCGGGTACTGTCTTTTGATTAACAGAAGCAGGCTATATAGATTTTGCTAACCATGTGATAAACTATGGCGCTATCAAGATTTGTCAGATATTTTATAAGCAACTTTATGGACTATGTAAATACTAGAGCTGTTTTCTGAAAGAAAAAAAATACTAGAGCTGTATAGGATGTAAACGTGAAAGAGAAGATTTCTCCGCTGTTTAGACAAACATATATGAACGGTGTTCTGTGAAATTTGAGATATATTTAGGAAGCCAAAAAACTTAGTGTCTCATTGAATAATCCCTTGACTTACTTGCATGGGAGTTATGTTGTTCATTAGTTTGCATATTTCATGCGGGAAGTTGCAGTTTGACACACTAAATTTGCTTAGATTTACAATGAATACAATTTTAGATCATTTGTATTAAAAGGCCCTAAAATATAATCCAACAGAAACTTTTGGGAAAAAGGGATAATGCCATAGTATTTTTGTCTAAACAGGAAGAGTTGTGCGAGCTGCTACAGATGAATCCTAGTTGCACAGATAGGTAAACGGAGATACTTTTCGCAACTTGTATATGAAAAAATGATGCATGTTCTCAATGCGGAATGTTATACGGATAGTTATAAGCTTTAGTTTTAGTATTTCTTTCCCATTCTAGGATGATTTGTATTTTCGGATTTGGTGTTGCTGTTAAGACTGAGCTCTAGAAACTATGTAGAAAGTTATTAATGATCCTAAAGCTTAAGAAGAGTTATGAAAACAGACAAGGTGCTTTGTGTAAAATTTGATCATAGAGCTCCAGACTGATTGTATGGCATTTGGCACAGTGCATCTTAATCTGGAGAAGAATTTGAAGAATATCTCATAAAACTGAACTCAGTAGCATGAATGTCATTAATTGCTAAAGGTACATGTTATATGAACAAGACAGTATTCTTGAGGAGCTATAAGCTTTTATGCACTTCATCTTGGTCACATCACAAGTTTCATCATGAAACATGTGAAGGCTTTCGTCGAAAATGACTTAGTAAACGTATCCCTTCACGAACATTCCCTTCTTGGCCTCCTCAGATTCACCTTCGCCAGTGTATTTGCCAAGCTGGGCAAGAGAGTTGGCGTTGGCTCTAATAAGCAAAGCTTCCTGAGCTGCCTGCACGTTTTCTGGTCTTCCGCCCCATGTCTTGAGGCATGTGTTCTGAAGGGCTCTGGCGTATGAGAACGACACATGCCATGGATTGGGAGATTGGTTCATGGCATTCAAGTTAAGAGTAGCCTCCACTTCAGATTGTCCACCTGACAAAAACTGTACATACCAAACCATGTATGAATAATTAATTGTCAGCTTCTTTTGGGACTGTCTGTGTATAAAAGTAAACTCTTTATATAATACGAATGTTTGCTACTTGCCATGATTCCAGGGACAGCAGGGGGGATTCTTCGTTGGAGAAGCTTGAGGGTATAATCAGCAACTTGATCAGGAGTAGCTCTCTCCTTGCACTCGGCTCCAGGGGTAACCATGCTAGGCTTCAAGAGGATACCTTCAAACATGACATTGTTTTCGGCAAGGTAGAAGAAAACTTCAGCCCACACCTTTTGGGCAACCTCGAATGTCCTATCGATATTGTGTTCACCATCAAGCAAAATCTCTGGCTCAACAATTGGTACCAACCCGTTGTCCTGCAAGAATTAACAAAAAAAAGTTTCTTTGTTAATCATGTTAATAGAGAATTACATCACCTTTATTGTGTCTCCATTTCCTATATGCCAACTCACCTGAGAAATTGCAGCATAGCGAGCGAGACCCCAGGCTGCTTCCTTCACTGCAAGTGCAGAAGGACCATTCGGAATGCTCACCACAGTACGCCTGTAAGATTCACAAAGAAGATAATAAGAAGGGCTTCGAGTAAACATTTGTTTCTTCATTGAGTTTGTACACATAGTGTGAAGTTGTTTTATTTATTTACACTGTCGATGGATATAAAGTTCAATCCCATTCAATTTATATAAGAGATAGAACAGTATTCTACCATTTAGCAAAACGAGCGCCTTGTTGGTAGTAAGCAGCAGAGCGCGAGGCAAGGCCATCAAGACCTTGGCACCAGGATTCATCGTTTGAACCAGCCAAGGGAACTAGTCCCTGTAGTTTTCGTTAAACCATAACTAAAACTTGTTAAAACATGGCAATCAAAATATTCTTAAACTTCTTCATCACCTAACTAAATCAAGAATTTAAGACTAGTTCACATAGAAAGATCTTTACCTTGTCAACCTTAATACCGGGAACAATGTTCTGTTCATGAAGTACATCAACGATTTTCTTTCCATCAACGGTGGACTGGTAAAGTGTCTCCTCAAATAGGATGGCACCTGAAATGTACTGACCAAGTCCTGGAGCTGAAACAAGAAGGGTCCTGTATGCCTGGCGATTCGCTTCAGTGTTCTCCAGTCCGATTGAAGCTAAACGCTTCCCACAGGTAGCATTTGACTCATCCATGGCCAAAATTCCACGGCCAGGAGATGCCACGGTTTTCTACATTAATCAAACATTAGTTAATATCAGCTGTATGCTTCATTCACCTTGAGGATATTTCATACAGGGGTTGTTTAACCACTAATACGATTTGGAAAATTTTTATTAATCTTGAGTAGCACTTATGATATATTCACATGCTCTTTCCCTGTGCATAACTATATCACAGTACAACCTTTTAAAGAGCAAAAACAAACTTCTTGTTTTCTTTTGTCAGCTTGATCATTCACATGATACAATTTTTCTAAAGGGAATGCAACTAATGGCTAGGAGCTAAGTTACTTCATCCGTCCTAATTTATGTGGCACTCTTTCCTTTTTAGTCTGTTCCAAAAGAGACGGTGCCACATAAATTGTGACGTGGGAGTATTTGCTAGTACATGGTAATTAAAGCTGCAATCTTGCAAGACTCAAGTGAAGCAACTTAGTAAGTAAATGAGCAGATTAATTTATTTACCTGCACCGATAGTGTAAATAAAGTAAATTCATGAATGAGTAGTAGATACACTAGTCCGGTTTTAGGACGTACCGCAGTTTTGACGAGCTCATCAGCGTAAGAGCTGGCGCGGACAGTGAGTCCGGAGGGAGGAGCAGGGTGGCACCGGACAGAGACTGATGGCTGGCGGAGGGCCTGACCTTTTATGAAGTCAGTTTTGCCAATGGCTGGTGATGTCTTGAGGAGAGATGCTGATGCCATTTTTTTTTATTTCCTTATCTCTCTCTCCTCAGCTACGAGTTTGTTATCTTTTTGGTTGTTTGAATAATAGATCGTAGAGCCCTATGCTCAGTACATTTATATAGTTCCAGGGAGATATGTAATTTGAGGCCATAATACATTGGCCAATTAACAAGTGCCAACTGACTTGATAACTTGCTGACTAGGCTTCGGCAAAACTAGAAATTGCACTAACAGGAGGAGAAGTGTGTCCAACCAGAGCTTCCTCTCGGAAGTGGTTAAAGAGATGGAGATTTGTGGTTAAGAATAATTTTTAATCAAACAAATGTGAACCGTTAGATTGCGGAGATGACACGTGTTCAAATTTGATTGGAAATAAGAAGATGGATGCCTCACAAAAAAGAAACTTTTATTTGCATCAAATAAATGAATGTAAGACATATTAAATGTTAAGTCATGTATTCACACTCTAATTTGTAACTGCTAAAGTTAAATTATTAGAGGTGTAAACTAAAGGTGTCTAATGGGCCGGTTTGACCCGAAATCGGATCGGCCCGGTATGTAGGGGGCCGGGTGGGGCTGAGTAGGAGGGGTAGAGGGGGTTGGTCCGTTTAGTTTTTGGTACCGGTTAATCGGACCGGTCAAAGTGAACAGTACTTTACCGGGTTAACCGGACCGGAACAACGGTAATAGTTGTACAAAAATTTAAAAAAATATATACTGTAAACCGGCCCGGCCCGTTAAACCTCTAACCCATACGATTTAGTTTTTACCCGGATTAACCCGAACACGTTAAACCCGTTAAGAATAAACGAGAACCGGCCCGGTACCCTACCCGTTCGATTCAAAAAAATACCTACCCAGCCCGGTCTGGCCCACCCGTTAGACACCTCTAGTGTAAACATTGTTTGGAACGCTGCACCTAAGTAACACCTATTAGTTGTATAATTGTGTGTCCTTTAATCTTTCGGTAGATGTAGCGTAAAATGTGGTATCAAGCATTAGTGGATCTGAGAATAGAATTTCTAATGCAATCAAATTTGGGCTTCTCCTTTTCAGAAAAACAATGGATGGTCGATTGTAAGTCCTCAATCTTTGTTTCATTGGAAGAGGGAGAGTAAGAACCTTACAAGGAAAGGTTGATGTGATGAGATTGGCAGGTCCTACCTATTGATTTTATTTGGACAATTGAGGGATGCGAACGTTTTCCTTTCCCCATGCCAAAAACATACTGAACCTATTTGGCAATTAAACTTAAACAGGGGTAAGAATATATTCCCCTGTTTTCCTTGTGACATCTCAAGAAAAAAATAATAGGTGACAGGTATATGGAGAAAACTTACTGGTGAACATTCGGAAAATGTTTTTTCATTTTCTATTGTTTGGCTGCACAAAATAGTGTGAAAAATATTTTTCTAGATATCATATTTTTTTGAAATTGGAGGAAAATAAATCTCCTAGAAAAAGTTAGGAAAACATTTTCCAAAAACTCTACCTGCTCTTACATCTAACCCCAACCCCTCCCCCTTATCTCGCCT